>JAULBU010050282.1:0-12965 GCA_032358235.1 Odonthalia washingtoniensis | reverse complement strand
TGTTCTTTAATTTCAAAAGTAACAGGTTTTGTTTTTAGCAAAGCAACAATAGCAACATTCCATTCTTGTGCTTGTTTTTGTAGTTTCTTCAGTTCTCTTTGAGATGCCTCAAAGAATAGTTTGAAATTCATTTCAATCCTCGTCTTTTGGTCTATAGAATTTGATGTTTTTATCAGCCCATTCAATTGCCATATGTGATCCTCTTGCTAAGAGTCCCACAAGTTGCGTTGGATTCCCACTTCCTTCTATGGCAATATTGTCTCGTTCATTATTTTCAATCCAAACCAAAGCAAATGTCAAATTGTGACGCTGCTTCAGTTCCGTTGCCATCTGCCGAAGAGTTACAAGGGAAAGATCAGGAAGACCAAGTTCTTTATGATTGGCTCGTACAACATCACCATTAGATTCTAAGATGTTGTTTAGTTTATTTGTCAATACTTTCATCGCCGTAAATCGATCATCAGCTTCAATAATGAGTTGATACGAAAAATCATCTTTGTTGTCCTGATTGGACAACACCAAGAGACTACAAGGGTATTGTTCTTTGATGTCTGAAACTTGATTTGATATATTAACCAAACTTGTTTCTTCGGTCAACTTGAAATGTATCCAATTTGCTTCAGCGCTGGTGTCGATTAGTGTGAACCCATCGAACTTTTTCAGTGTCTCAATCAATAATTCAAATTCCTTTTCCATATGATTTAATCCTCCTTGAGTATGTAGTTGAAGACCATGATGCTATTGAAATTTTTTGCCTTTAATCATATTTTCTTTTTTTTCAAGTGGTCGTAAATTAGACAGACTCCAGCATTCTTGAAATGACGCATCTTCCATTGTTTTATAGTCGAACAAACAATGAGGTTTAATATGATCTATATGCCAAGTCCTTCTAGTGTCGTTTGATTTCCCACCATAATTACTCCAATTCATCCAAGGTTCCCATAATTTTTCTATGTGCGACTTTAACTCCTCAATGGAATATGGCAAATAATTTCTTATTGATTTTTTTTTCTTATAACTTCCATTGTTTTTTAGCATATGTCTAATTGAATTACTTACTGACACTTTAAGTCTACAAACAGGGTCTTCTCTTCTCCATCTAGCATATTCTGCTTGATTTTTCCACAATCCTGGCTTTTCTGAACGCCACCATCCTTGTTTGCAGCCACAAGATTTTTGTCCGTTTTTCAAACAACAAGAAGTCACTTTACAAATGTTTCCACATTTGCAAGAACACTCCCAAATTGAATTTCCATCTTTAGTATCAATAAATCTATTGACTGTAAGATTGCCAAACGAATTGCCAACCAAATTTATTTTTATTTTACGTGCAATTTCTTTTTTAAGACAGCCACATGAATTAGTGTTTCCTCGTTTGATATTATTATTCAGAACGGTAACAGTAACACCACAATCGCATAGGCAAATCCAAGCAGATGCTTTAACTTTTCCAACTGGAATTAGTCCTGCGTATTCAACAACAAGTAATTTTCCAAATTTTTGTCCAACAATGTTTTTTATTTTTCTCATACATGTATGTAGTTATTGCGCCATTAAAATTCCAGATTCAGAAAGAGATTTAACAAGTTTTATCAAGTGTTTGCACATCATGGGTGCATTTGTTGGATTAGCTGGTGGCCCGCCTAATGATTCGTATTTTTTTCTATTTCGTCCATACAAAGAATGATCTAAATGATCTGCGTATGTCCCACGCCATTTGAAATCGTTGCAATCACACCGAACCAACACATCATTGTCTCTGTTGAGCCTTTCAAAAACGTAGTTACGTCCATCATTCGCTACAATGTCAATCCAGTTCTGGCTATCTTTAGACGCATGATAATTCACGCCTTTGAACAATACCATTGGAGAATAGTCCTTGCCACTTTCTTCACTGTGCGCAAGACCCTTTATGAACAAGGTTTTGACTCCCAAGTATGGTGTCCAATTCAACTCTATGATCCGAATCAAATCGGTTGAATGTTGTCTTTTTGTAGTCCGAGGAAATGCTTGAACCGTACTTGTGTATAGGTCTTGAAGATTAGATTCTTGAAAATTAAACCAATTTTGGAAACGCATATAATATTTACGCAGTCGAACTCTATTATTATCATGAATAAAGATACAATCAAATTCCCGACGGCCCCAGAGGGAAAAGTACGATTTGAAGTCAAAATGCGTCCAGGCAAGGGTGGCTGTATTGAAAAAGCCATCTTTATCGACAATGAGCTTCTGGACTGGCAGATTGACATGAACTCATACATGGATGCCGTGCAAATGGGACCAATGTACCGCCGAGAAATTCAACGAAGCATTGAAGAACATTTCACTGAAGCGGTATCGGAAACTTTGGGCCGAAAGGTTACAATGGAAGACATCAAGGTGGCGATCAAAGATGGATGGATTTAAGGGTTTGGGACTGTTGAAGGAAAATCTTCAGAAATCTTCAGAAATCTGAGACAATGGAGGCTGCCAATGAATGAACTGGCGTTTAATGAGATCAGATGGGACCACGAAAATGACAAAAGTCTGTTGTTGAAAGATAAGTTCGACAACATTGCAAGACTTATTGAAGAAAAAATGAATGGCCAATCTGGGCTTGTGTGGTTGAGTGAACATAATTACCTTTTGTTTGCCGCAAGCAGGACAAGTAATTTCAGCCACGACCCTAGAGTTAAATTCTCCAACGGCAGGTATTGGTTGGTAGTTATAAATGCTATGTTGGCGAAAGACGAAATAAGAGTTTATCCTGACAGTTTAGGAACGGTGTAGACCATGTATGAAATGCTAGGGGTTTTATTTATCAACCATTGGTTGGGCGATTTTGTTTTCCAATCAAATTGGATGGCAACCAACAAAAGCAAGAACCTTTGGGCATTGACCCTACATGTTAGCATATACAGTATGGTCCTCTTTAATGGTCTATTAAACCCGTGGCTTACATTTGCTGATAAAATCAACGGCGATGCTCTCCTCTGGTTCATTGGCGTGAATTTTATTTTACATTGGCTGACCGATATCACCACTAGCCAATTCACGAAGTATTTTTGGGCAAAGCAGGATTTGCATAAATTTTTCGTAGTAGTCGGACTGGACCAATTCATTCATCAAATGTGTCTAATTACCACGGCGAGGATGTTTTTATCATGAAAAAAAGAAAAAATTCTCCTACCGATCTAACTGGTCAAGCGTTTGGTTTGTGGGTTGTTGAAGCTCGTGACGAAACAAAAAAAGTAACAACATGGATTTGTAAATGTAAATGTGGAGAAGTAAAGTCTATCCAAGGCCATACATTAAAGAATGGTAGAAGTACAAAATGTATATCTTGTCGCCTTACATAACTTGCAAAATGTGGCTGCGGGTCTATTCCAGGATCACTGTGGAATAGATACAAAAATTCAGCAAAAAAAAGAAATATAACTTTTGAAATTACATGCGAATATGCTTGGGGGTTGTTTCTAAAGCAAAACGGAAAATGTGCTTTAACTAATTCTGAAATTAGTTTCACCGGAATCAAAAAAGGCAACACAGCTTCATTAGATCGCATTGACTCAAGCAAAGGTTATATCCCTGGCAATGTTCAATGGCTTCATGTCAATGTAAACAAATTGAAATTAGATTTAGAACAAGAAAAATTTGTTGAATTGTGTTCACAAATTTCTTTGCATCATGCAAATCGTATTAAAGAAGCCGATGGAGTTCATCCAACTTTATCTAAGTATGTTTTGGCAGATGGAGAATCAATAATAATTGATCTCGAAAGAAGTTTTGGTTCGCATATTGTAGATCAAAAAAATGGACGTAGGTTTCTCGATTGCTCGTCGCAATATGCCAGTATGCCTTTGGGATGGAATCATCCAAAGTTAATTGAGAGACTTTCTGAAATAAACAAATACGCTGTCCATAAAATTGCAAATTCGGACTATTACAGCGTTCCATTAGCCGAGTTTGTCCATATTTTTGCAGGCATTGCACCAGACTTCAATTATTTTTTCTTTGTAGAAGGCGGCAGCTTGGGTGTGGAAAATGCCTTGAAAGCAGCGTGGGATTGGAAGATGAAGAAACTCGGCCTTAACGAAGCCGATGCAAATTCTTTAGATGTCGTACACCTGGAACAAGCATTCCACGGTCGCAGCGGATATACTATCTCTTTGACCAATACAGTCTCCAATAAGACTGCATTATTTCCCAAATTCAATTGGAGCAGAATAAAGAATCCAAAGATACACTTCCCGTTGGTGGAAGGCGAAGCCACGGTGGTTGAAGAACTTTCACTGCAACAGGCAGAAAAAGCTCTAAAAACAAACCGTGTGGCTGCAATTGTTCTGGAGACAATTCAAGGCGAGGGGGGTGACAACCACTTTTCTTCTGAATATTTTGCAGCCCTGCGTAAAATGGCCTTCGAGTATGAAGCTATGCTCATACTTGATGAAGTTCAAACCGGCGTAGGTTTGACTGGGAAAACATGGGCCTACGAACATCATGCTGGGCTAAAACCAGACATGATAGCGTTCGGGAAGAAAACGCAAGTCTGTGGCTTTGCCTCTACCACCCGTATTGATGAAATCCCTGATAATGTATTCAAGCAGTCCAGTCGTATCAACTCGACATGGGGCGGAAACATTGTTGACATGATCCGATTCACTCACATTGCTCAGATCATGAAGGAAGACGAAATTCTGAATCATGTCGTCATGGTAGGCGACTACTTCTTGAAGCAACTTCTCACGGTTCCACGCATCACTAATGTTCGTGGTAAGGGATTGATGCTGGCGTTTGACTTAGAGACACCGGAAGCAAGAAATTCAGTCTTAAACAACTTACTAAAAAGAATGACCGTCCTGCCTTGCGGAGAACGGTCAATTCGATTAAGACCACATTTGATATTCTCAATGGCCGATGTAGACGAGGCCATCGAAATCATTAAGCATGCTGTTGTTTGATGTATTCAAAAAACAATGGCATCCCATGACGAACTCTATTCTCACTAGATGATCCACCATGAACAGAATTCATCCAGTTGTCATGTGAAGGTTCGGTAGATGATTCTGGTGATTCTGGCTCGCTTGGAGCCTCTTGAGGAGCTTGAGGAGCTTCAGGAGCTTGTGAAGCCTGATTCAGAACCTTCTGAACCTGTTTTAACACAGTAGTAAAATCTGCTACTGGTTGGCTACCAGCCATTCCTTTTTCAAGTTCGCCCAAGGCGTGCATGGCTTGTTGAATAACATCATTATCACGACCTTGATCTTTCTGAGCTTGGTATTCATCACCAGCTTTGCCCCATTGACCCCAAGCACCCTTGGCATTGGCCCACTGACGACCGAACCAGTCTTTTACGCCATCAAACATGCCTTCATTGAGATATTGTCCTTCCTCAATGTACCAATCAACAAACTTGACAGGATCAATGTTGTGTTCCTGAAGGGTTTGTAGGCCAGTTCTAATTTCATTGTGAAGTCTAATCTTACTAGTGAAATTACCAAATCCATTTGATTCAACCGCTGGTGCAGTTGAATCTGGCGTTGAATCTGGCGTTGAATCTGGCGTTGAATCTGGTGTTGAATCTGGTGTTGGTGTTGAACTTGGGGCTGGGGCTGTTGCTTGAGTGATATTAGCTGGATTCCTAAGCATGTTGAGCAAATTAACAACTGCCGATTGGAAAGATGGCCCACCAAGTTTTTCCATCAAAGATTTAGACTTAGACATACGCCTGGAAAGTGCATCAACTGCGGTCGCCGCATTATTTGCATGTTGAGCATAAGAAAGTTCAGGAGTTTGTGCTTGTGGAGTTTGATTTTGAGTTTGTGTTTGATTTTGAGTTTGTGTTTGATTTTGAGTTTGATCTTGAGGTGCGGTTGGAGAGTTAGGATTATTTCCCAATCCCGTCATGGACTTAAATGCTCCACCAACTCTACTTGCGGCATTTGTCATATTGTCATAAGCGGCATTGCCGAGTCCTGTTGCTGCTTCCGCCCCAGCACCAGCAACAGCACCTACGCCCGCAGCCAGCGAATTTGTGGCTCTGCCAAGACCTTTTTGACCAGCATAATCTCTAACCCAATTGGCGATTTTTCCTTCTAGCCATTCTTCAGACGCTTCTGTAAGAAGCCCTTGATCTTGCATCCCAATTCCATCAGTTGTATACCATTCAACAAAATCATTAGGGTCTACTCCACGCTCAGACATCATAACAAATGATTCTTTTACCATTCTGAGATTAGTAGTGATTTGTAGACTTTCAGTAAATGTTCTCATTTAATTCCTCGTTCTATTCTGGCAACTTGTATTCATACTCTTTCAGTTTCAACTTCACAAGGGGAAGAAAAGGCAAGTCTGCCGACTCCGTATATACAGATTCAAGAGCATTATTTAGCTCTGCATCCCACGTTTTGAGGTCCGAGATAGGACGATAATAAGATATGTTGGAGAGCAGTGTGTCCTGATATGAACGGATACCGACGCAAATGCCAATCACTTCATAGTTGTCTTTCAAAAACAACGGCCCACCAGAATCACCATAAAAAGAAAAACAGTTAGTTCTAATCAATCCATGATTCGATTTAGGCAGGAAAGTTTTAGGTTGTGTCACCTGTCCGGAATCAATTCTCACATCGTCTAACAAGGCACAGCCACAATGAAACACCTCGGTGTTTATGTAAAGGTTTGAATCAAAACAAATTTTAGCCACAGGCATTTTCTTATCGCTGGTAAAGTACCCAACTGCCAAATCTCTAGTCACATCTTTTGCATAAACCATCATGTTGTGTTTTTTGTAATCTTTGATTTCAGACCAATTTTGGTATTCTGTCACATGTACTTCAAGAACATCTTCACTTTCCACAACATGAGCCGCAACAACAACAGTATTACACCACTTGTCGAAAATTTTAGTTGATCGAACTATCACGCCACTACCACCAGAATTGTTACCATCTGTGATTTTTACAGTTGGATAAATGCACTGTTTATGCAGTTTTTCATCAACTGCATTAGTTGCTTGTTTCTTATTTAAGGTTTTATATCCTTCTTCACTAAATACAAGTGTGCAAAAAAAGCAAAAAGTTAGCACAATGCTTAACAATAATTTGTTCATACATTCCTTGTCATAGGAGGACAATCAAATGGTGAATGTGAAAAAGAGTTTGATTTATGTAACAGCTACAGTATTAGCTATATCCCTGTTCGGCGTTTATGTTCAAAAGAAAATGTCCATCACAGAAGAAAAACCAACAGTGGATTCTTTGGAAAAAGAGAATGTTCCTCAAGTTCCTCCTCCGCTCATTAAAGAGGAACCAAAACCAGAGGTGAAACCAGAGACGAAACCTATTATACCCATAAAGCCAGAACCAAAACAAAAAGAGCGTCCAAAAAGAAGACTTAGAGATCGTCAAAACCAAGATGAATGAAATCCGTTTGGTGATATTTACAGTTGCGAATAGCTCCCTTGTACACTAGAATAATGTAAGTTCATTGTTCTAAAACGTGCAAGGGAGTTTTTCATGTCAATGTTAGAAGAAGCCAAGAAACAACTTGATGCTGCCTATAAATTCGCTGAAATTGATGATGAAAGTTGGCAGAGACTTCAGTATCCACAAAAGACCCTCAATGTCACAATCCCAATGCGACACGACGATGGCACTCTCAAAATGTATCAGGCATTTCGTTGCCAATACGACACAACTCTTGGTCCAGCAAAGGGCGGCATTCGTTACCATCCATCTGTAGATGCTGACCACTGTGAGGCTCTTGCCCTGTGGATGACGTTCAAATGTGCCTGCTTGAAATTGCCATATGGTGGTGCCAAAGGCGGCATTTGCGTTGATGCGACAAAACTATCACATCGTGAATTGGAACGAATCAGCAAGGCATATATCGCATCCATGATTGACTTTATCGGCCCTGATGTCGATGTGCCTGCTCCTGACTTGTATACCGACGAACGAATCATGGGTTGGATGTACTCTGAATATAAAAGAATCAAAGGTGGACATCCAAAAGATATTGTCACTGGAAAACCAGTTGCCCTGGGAGGCATTGAAGGCAGAAGTTCTGCCACTGGCTATGGTGGATATTATGTTTTGGAACGCATCCTCAACAACAACGTAAGCAAAGTAAATGTTCCATCCAATCCAGAAGACATCCGAATTGCAATCCAAGGATTCGGCAAGGTTGGATATTGGTTGGCCGAAAAATGTTTTCGTTCTGGACTAAAAGTTGTGGCCCTAACCAATGAATTTGGTGGTTCATATAACGAACATGGACTGAATGTGTCGGCATGTCGCAAATCTCTTGATGAAAGTGGTGGCAAAGAATGGGGCGACGGCGATAAAATAACCAATGAAGAATTGTGGTCACTTGATATTGACGTATTGGCTCCATCGGCTGTTGAAAATGTCATCACCATCAACAACGCTGATAAAATCAAAGCAAAAGTGATATTGGAAATGGCAAATGGTCCAACGACAAATGAAGCCGACGCCATTCTCAATGATCGTGGAATATTGGTGATCCCCGATATTCTGGCTAACGCTGGTGGTGTTGTGGTCAGTTATTTTGAGTGGCTTCAAAACCGCACCGCAATAAGCCGCACATTACCAGAAGTCGATCATGATTTGCGAGAAATGATGGAATATGCAACTGATAAAGTCATTGCCCTTCATGTGAAGCACGATATTCCTGCTCGAACAGCAGCATATGTTTTAGCTTTGAAACGAATCAATGACGCAAATGTTTGCTTGGGTAGCCGAGGTTATTTTCAAAAATAGCCACTTGGAGATATAAATGAAAACAATCAGTGTCGAACGTGGTCCTGGTTCTGTCGTTTGGGGATCAACCAATGTCTCTATCGAGATTACAAGAGAAGAATCAGAAGAATTGCGGGTCGCACTCGCAATAGTGCAAAAATACGAAAAAGCGGCTCTCCAAGCGATTCAACACAAGCACAAATACAATCCTGTCAAGGAATCAGATTGGTGCGAAATTGCCTATTCTGTCAAAAATGACAAAGTGATAATTGGCATTCGGGACGGAATGGCTGGTTAAAACTTTGGTGATAATTGAGGCAGTGTAAAATTTAGTACCCGCATACCAGATATGGGAAATATCTGCACGCAAACCAGACGTGAAGATGGGTTAAAACTCACTATTTTCCAGTTCTGGTTTGTCAACAACAATCTTCTTGGAAGACGATCCTCATAATAAACCCAAGTCCCATCATTCAAATGAGGGTTTATCTCAGTTTCGTCCAGTCTGCTCACGTCTATAATCTTACCAGAAGACGTTTCGATTACTTTTGATGTATCAATATGACTGTCTAACATAGCTAAAAGTGTCGCTTTTGACAATCTTTGGTCAGGAAGACAGGCTTGGAGATATGGATTCATGAATTTTACCCTCTATTAAGTACAACTTATTTATGCGGGAGTAGATACAAGTATGGACGTGCGGCAGGAAGATTGTTATCTTTGGATGGATGAGTCCATTCCCGAAGAAGAACGAACGATGAACGTGTTGTGTGAACAGTGTCATCCAAAGCACCCAGGTCTAGGATGGTTTTGGGAAGGATCAAGGCTCGGTTACGGACCTTTTGAATTTATCTGCAATAAATGCGGGCATGTAGTACACTCTGCCCCTGAGTCCAACACCAACAAGATAGGGTAATTCACCAATGAAAACCATCAGACCTGTATTCAAATGTCATGGAGGGAAATTTTACCTAGCGCAATGGCTGGTTTCTCACTTTCCTGAGAATTATCAAGAAATGACGTACTTGGAACCTTTTTGTGGAGGTGCAAATGTCCTTTTGAATAAAGAAAAATCTATGATCGAGATCATAAATGATCTCGATCCAAATGTTATTCAAATTTATCAGGCTTTAAGAGACGAGCCGAAAGAGTTGATTCGACGTTTGAATCTCTGCAAATATTGTGAAGAAACATTCGAACGATCCATCAAAAAAACTCAATATGACGACTATTTGGATCAAGCTGTAAATGAATTCGTTGTTCGACGTATGAGTCGTGGCGGATTGAAAAAAGCGTTTGCCTGGAGTAATCGTTTGCGAGGCGGGCAACCTGGAGATGTTAACGCATGGATGACAGCATTGAAAGGATTGCCAGATTTAGCCGAACGAATCAAAGAAGTTTACATTTTCAACAAAAAAGCTCTTGAGGTCATGAAGGCATTCAACTCACCAAATACTTTTGTATATTGTGATCCACCATATTTGCATGAAACACGAGTATCCAAAACAGTATATGCGTCGGAGATGACCACTGACGATCATATTGAATTGGCTCACGCTTTGAACGCATTTCAGGGTAAAGCGATGATTAGCGGATATGCTTCGCCATTGTATAATCGACTATACAAAGGTTGGAATATCGAAAAGAAAAAGATTGCAAATCACTCATCGCAACAGAAGACCAAAGAAAAAAAGGTTGAAGTGATTTGGAAAAATTACTGAGCAACTGGTAGATACTTGAGATGACCAGAAATCGATGAAAGAGGTCTGTGCAAAAATTTTGAACAAGACAGCTTGACTTTGATTTGCTTTCGTTTACCATTCAAATGTCGCAGTTGTGGAGCGACGGGAGTGTTTCCCAAAATCCACTGAAGTCAGAAGAAGAAAAGGAAGGTGACAAATGTCGTTTAACGACCGTATTGACGCTGCGCTTGAGGCAATCAAGCAACATAACGAAGCCGTAGGTGGTGAAGGCAAGGCGGGGTATCTGAACCCTGACGACTTCATCCAATGCGTAAAGGCTTCCGGTGGGACCAGTGAGGAACGCCTCTCTGCTCTATCTCATGAGGATTTGCTGGCTTGTATGCCAGCATCACCCACCGGGGTCAAACCCCGTGTCTTGGCGAAAGAAATCGCCGAAATCTTCCGCAGCAAATCTGCTGCATCCAAAACCAACGATAAGCGTCCTGTTTCCGGCAAAAAGGCCGAAAAAATGACGCCTCGTGAATTGGTGGAAGCATTCGATCCCGAAGACTACAGCAATTCAGTCGGGGTTCGTCTTGCCACAATTTCCAAGGGAGAGAAGTTCATAGTCTATTCCGATGGACGGATCGTGGATGTAGATGCCACGTTCAAACTGCTCACGGAAATCAAGGGTGGATATCCTGGTCGGGATGATGTGGATGTTGCCGGGTCCATTAAGAAGACGTACCGAGTCGGCGAACTGCCAGAGAACTACGCAGACGAGAATCCTCTGTATCGAGATCGTCCATTGCGTCCTGATGGGACATGCGACCAGACCGGTAGAAGCTGGGAAGGTGTTGATCTTTCTGTCCGTCAATTAATCCGTGTTGCAATGGATGAAGGCGAACTGCGAGTTACACACGAGGTATCCCATGATATTCTCGATGTTGTGATGGAAGCTAGCGCTTTGAAAAAACTTCGATCTCGCTACCGCAAGTCAGCAATCAGGTTCGACGAATTTGCCAAGACTGGCGACCTTCCGACATTGAAGATTCCTCTTGATGGAGGAGGCAAAGGCAACAACCCTTTTTCCGGGGGTAAGCAAGTAGTTTGGGGGCAAAGTCCTGCTTTGCCCAATGCCTATGTACGTCGGGACAAGCTGAGATCACTGTCTGATCCTCATTTCCGACCTGGGTGGCCTGATGCTCACTGAAAATGCGTTCCAATGAACATCCTGTCCATCTGTTTGGACAGGATGTTTTTTCTCTCTCAATCAAACAAAGGTGTATCATGGGAAAAAAGAAGCCAACAGCAAAAGTCGTCGCAAAGCCTAAGACGTATGTTGCCATCATTTTGGACAAGTCCGGTTCAATGGCAAAAACAAAAAACACAGCAATCAGTGGGTTCAATGAACAAGTTCAACAATTGAAGGAAGATTCAAAGACTCAGGAGATTTACTGCTCTTTGGTGACTTTCAATGCTGATGTGTTCGAACATCTGTGGAACGTCCCGGCAGAAAAACTTTCAGAAGCCAATGCCGAAGAATTCCAACCTGGAGGCAGTACAGCCATGCGAGATGCGGTTGGCTACACTGTTCAGAAGTTGTTGAATACAACCGATCATGAAGACCCGAATGTGGCCTACTTGATCGTGACTATTTCTGATGGTGAAACCAATATAGATCGTCATTACAATTGGGAAGCTCTGAAAGAGTTGACCCAAGGGTGTGAGGCCACCAAAAAGTGGACATTCACCTATATGGGTTGCACCAAAGAGTATATGGAACAACTGTCACGCAATGTTGGAACACAAGTTTCCAATATGGCAGCATGGTCAAACCATACCTCAGCCGAAACGAGTGTGGGTTTCTCTAACATGCGTGGTCGTCAAGCAAAATATTTTGCCGAACGATCTATGGGACAAACCGCTGCGAGCAACTACGCCTCAGACAGCATGAATGTTGCCGACTTCACTGAAAGTGTCGCAATAGCGGCACCGGCTCCTGTAGTAGTGGATGTAGCATCGTTGCCGAAGGTGGACATCGACAGTGTTCTGAGTCGCCAGCCGAAGTACCAAAATCAGGATTCTCCAGCATGGAATGGTGGGCCTTTGTTCACTAATTCCATGAAGGTTGCCTGGAGCAGTCCACCCCAACTCCAAGTCCAGTGTGACCTAGCTGCCAATCATGGTGCAGTCGTGCCAATGGCAGCGATGCCTGTCGTTGGTGAAGTTGAGACGAATGATCGTGCCAGTAGGCGGTTGGCGTACATCGAGCAGATCGCTCATCGTGTCGCTCGGCGTGGCGAAAAGAAGTAATCTCGCATTTTCTCCAAAAAGCGGCCCGATTTATTTCGGGCCGCTTTTTTGTTGCGCCAGCCCTAAATAACCACATGAGTTTATCAGGTTTCAAAGAATGGCTATCTAAGACTTCGCCAGAAGGCGGGGGCGAAATTTGGGACAACCGTTCCAATGCCGATCTCGATTTTGGGAGAACTGGAGCTAAATCCAGAAATGTTTCCCAAGACAAGTCAGGTCAAGT
>JAULBU010050271.1:0-12974 GCA_032358235.1 Odonthalia washingtoniensis | reverse complement strand
CTAAAATTACCATATTGATGTCTGCATAAATCTGTAATTGACAAAATATCAACTTCTACATCAACAGGTACATGTCTATTTCTGGCTAGCCAAAATGGTTACTAAGTACGTAACGATTCTAGAAGTCAATGAAAATTGTAAGTGAGGCTACTGTAAGTCTAGGTATAGAAATCGGATACCAACATTTTGCTAGATTACGGAGTGAACGTGATCCTGATACAGTTACATAACTTTACGGACTTCGGGTCTGCAGGCTACGTTAGTATCATTCCTCAGCTCGGTTAGTAGCTGGGATGATCGGACACACGGCGGACATGTGCAGATCAGCTGTCTACTAATGTCGATTCTGAATCAATTTAGTGTCTGTTTATCTTCGATTTTCCTCTCGCTGTTGAGTCAATCCCTTGAATTAGTCGGGGTAGCTGAAAGATGGGGTCTCTTTTTCTTGCTAATGAGTAACGTTTCTTTGTCATTTTTCTCTTTTCCGGGGAACGGTACTTATACTTACAAAATGAGTCTGTATTAATATCGCGTCACGTATTATAAATTCCATTTGATTGTAAAAGCTATTTGTTCGAATTGAGATCAATCAACTTCGCAGTCGTCAATTGTAAATAGTGTTAAAAGTGCATATATAATATACACGTGTTGAGTACGAAACGTGTAAAGAATCGATACATGTATATCCTTGATATTGAGATGTATCACACGAAGCTCCCACCTCTATCAAATCGACCTGTCGTCGAGTCGATTTGACAGTACAAAATTTACAATACTCCTAATTGCGCCAACTGATGGGAACCAATATTGTTTCAATGAGATTCGATTCCCTATTTTACAGTCGTGTTTCTGCCATTTTAAACGGAGACAACTCAAGTTGTTATCCACCTTATCAATTTTCAGTGGCAGAGTAATTCATAAAATTGAACAAAACAATGCTCATATTCAACATTCCCTTGAAAAGTTGTGCAACATAATCTTTTATATAATTTGAATAATTTGCTATCATTTTCGCTGCGATGGACTAGGAGAAAAGCTAAAACTTTAGCAAGCCAAATTCTCATGCTTCCATCAATCAAGTAATATTCTTCTTCAATTATTTAATGAACCTTCTCAAATTACGGAGTTTTAACGAGGACCTTACGATCCATAGAAGAATTAAATTCCAACAATCCGTTGTGACATATGATGAGCAGTTTTATCAATAGTCTTCATTACTATTTTATACATATGTTTCAGAGATGCAGTTGGATATGCAGATAAGAATGGTGATGCTGGAACTTGTGCATTTCTTTTCCTAGATTCTGAGCCCGAGAGACCCCTATCTGTAAATATAAGTGAATAAATTATCATCGTAACCCGGATCCCCAGACAACAACGCACACAGACACTATCAATTAAATACTCCTCTAACCATTTTATTAAAAGTTAAATACCATACTCACCAAGCACCATACCCATGTATGTAACAAATTTAGACCCTTGATTTGTTATTTTTCGCTTGTTTATTTAGGTAGATACTCATGAACTCCAATTCAAAAAGTGTAAATTAATTTCTAGCTCTCACGAGAAATTCATCGTCATTCTTGACCGCTTTTACTATGCTATTGTTCTCATTTCTCATTATTCTGTTAACACTAAGATCAGAACCATTAGTATCCCCCAACATCAAATATCGGCGTTGCACTATTCCTTCTTTCTACCCTTGAAGTGTCCCGAACATGGATGAATTACATCTCTTCGAAGTCGTACCATGATTTTTCTTAAACGTTTTGTGAGACATGTATTACAAACCACAGCATAAATTACTCCCACTACAAGTACTAATAATTGAATCCACTAGGTGATCTAACATGTTCCACCTTGAAGTTCCCATTGAGGAAGACAGACGTAGTTTGAACGTTTTGGGACCACAAATTTAAAAATTTTCAATGTCAGTTGAAAGATACAGAAGGTCAGAGTCAGACCATCCAGGTATTTTCCCACGGCAATAGAATATATAAAATATCATCTAATGTTGTTGATTAGTAGAACATATACTAAAAATATCAAATATATTGACATCCTTGGCAAGAATACAGAGGCAGACAACAATCGCTCCTGAAACGGGGATACCATATTGGCTGTCTTTCAGTTCGCTGCTTCCAATATCGTCGTCAAAACTGTATCATAAAAAAATAAGGCGGACAACTTACCACTAACTGAGCCCTTTGAAAAGTCTACATGCAGACCATATGCCACAGACTAAATCTTAACTTCAGAAGGGACAAGATGAGTAATCTCAATATGGCTTTGCTTATATAGAAAATAACCGACGTTACCAAGATGTACTAATAATAGTCAAAACATTCCAGTAAAAGATGTGGAAAGTCGATAAGTTTACAGTAAAGCGTGCGGGTGAAACGGGAACAAGGAAAATACCAAAGTAAGTTCATTATGGGGTCCAAAATTCGCGTGGAAGAGCGGTTAATATAAGCTTAGTTGAAATTAAGAAGATTTGCAGGAGGTCTTGGTTATAAGACGAGCATATCGAATCCACGATTCTAGTCTAGCAAATCATTCGTGTGATTGAACAATGAGCGACAAATGTTTCATGCATTTATCACACTGTACATGAATGGTAATGGGAATACTGGAAATTTTCACTCGACACGTGTGCTTATATCTACATGGGAAAATAGCTGAATATGTTCGTCACACGATTTGGCAATTGTCCAGTTCTTCAACATTTTTCATTCGAAATTGGCTTCTCACTAGCTAGAATTACTACCAGTGAAACTATAATAAACCTGTCAGAAACTCGTTCTACCCGATATCTGCACTGGTATAAATACCACAACCGAGTTGAGGTGAAGAAATAATAAGAGAAGCTAGACATAATTACGATACTGATTTCAAACATCATGCCTCAACTACATTAAACGGTGAACCACCTGAAAAAGAGATATGTTACTCACACACGCGTTAGGTTGATTAATCCGCATCGCTAACAGAAATGGTAGCTTACCTTTGATTTTATATAGCATTGAAAACGGTAATGTATTCGACGGAGACGCATACCGTACGTTAGACCAACTTCAGACAAAGGCTACCGAATTGAAGCAAAGATTATTTCAGTATCCGTAACTTTCTAATTCGAAAAGACAGTACACTCACGTCAGGCTACGTTTAAGAAAATACCTTTCTCACTGCCAATTTAGATAACGTTCGGGTATCTTCGTATTCTGGTGCATTATACAGAGACCGTGTTTTCGTCGACTCCGATGGACGAAGTCAAGGATCAGGCACGATGTTACAAGTGGAGATCAACTTTTCTGAAGAGACTAGTATTAACCCGCTCTAGGGTGCTTGATGGTCGGATCTCTCCTTCATGGGTTTGAATAAATCCTTCGATGATTCGATTTTCACATGTGCGGCGTGCTCGGGTTTTCGTAAACCTTCTACCATTCTTATAATTATTCTTTAATTGAATTTGAAGTGGTGTACAAGTGTGCTTGAAAATGAAGGATAGGAAATCTACACGTGTCATACAATCTGCCAAATATTAACAATAGTTATAATTATTAAATCGGATCTGACCTGAGCCAACACAGAGTCCTGCGGTACTGTGAGGGGTGAAAAATGACCATAGTCCAAGTTCTTGGTACAGTATACCAGTATATGCAACGTGGAAATTTCTGTTGCATCATCGGCTTGTGTGAGAGATACCGATCAGTCGAGATATAATAATGTGTTAGTTACTCCTTATATGCATGGAAGTATTGTTGTTGACTTGGTAGCAAGTGTCGATGTAACAACCACATCGAGCACTTCCTTCGTGAAAGATGATGATAACTGATGAAAGATAACTGATGAATGATGACAGGTTAATGAAAGGTGATGATAATGAACATGAAAAGCGATGATGACAGATTGATTATGAAGCAAACAATAAAGATGATAAAGATGATGTATGGCTACAGATGATGGTACATAAGGCTGAGGGATGAGATTATACAAAATATGAGGAACGAAACGAGCGAGCGAAAAACGCAGGACGACATTAAGTTGTTCGAATATGCAGCATGGATAGTCAGAACATGAGATTGTAGAAGGTACCGTCCGCCTTTTCAGCTTTTACCTAATTAAATATATATTCCTCTCGTTTCACTACCGTACCATTATATAAGTTCCTCTTCCAAAATTTATGCTTGTAACATTTGTCGACTTCACGAGCGTTTTGATTAATATGTGCTGACGTGGGTGTACTCTTTCGCCTTTACACACGTCCAATCGACAACAAACTATTCAGTGTAGCGCCTTCCAACTTTAGAATGGCCGCTGTTTCTTTGGAGCAGCAGTTGAAGCGAAGAACTGCCTTATGCAACTCTCACGCCTGTCGGGACACGGTTTATTCTCCCTTTTGAACATGGTAGGGTGATTGGCATTGTTATATACGATACAAAACTTAGCAGTAAAGAATCATACAAGGCTGGTATAATACTTTACGTGTCGGTATTGTTCACTTAATTCTACCAGAATTTAGTGGTAGTACCTCGATTTCCTCCCACTCAATCATGTGAGCTCCAGAAAGATAACATAATTGGAAATTGAGTCAGAAGGGTAAAATAATAAACGCACATCTAGTGTCTGTTTCCTAAATGTTTTCTCCGTCATGCGCTGACAAATTTCACAACATGCATCCATACCTCAGATTACTAAATTACTGGAAACCGAATGGTTAATATACCAATCAGTATATACAAGGCAGAGGAATTCTTTAAAACTAATACAAAGTAAATAACCCGGTAGTGCTTCTGATGCATTTACATGTTCTCCTTCTGGTTACCTTACAGTGGATTATACGTGCCAATCGATGAGTATTTGTGTCGTTAGTTAGGTTCAGATAGGAATTGGTTAATTATATTACACGTGTCAGTCTTTGGAGTGCCTTTTCACTTGTTTTTATCTCATCCCTTTACCTGCTCTACGCTGGAGATTTCATGGAAGTAGTGAGACTAAGGATCTACAGTACCGTACTGAAGTGAAACTCCAACATTTGGTTCACGGTTGGGCCAGTAGGTAGTCGGGAATAACACTAACACACCGAGCGTTGATACACACGTAGTTTTCACCACTCTTCTCTTAGTGATGTATTGATCAGATACCAGCCGTAGATGCCAGCAGCGAGTTGTCGGATTAAATAACGGTCGTTCTGTGTTTGTGTTTTCTTTATTTATCTGTTGTTTATTATTTCTTTACCTTCCTCCCAAATGGGATTCGGAATTTATAGCGTCATAGGCTTCAAGCCGATGTTCTCACGACACGTGTGATAAACTCGACTGTTAGCAGGTTTTGCTCATGGGTGTAACTATAATTGTAAATAGTGTACACGTGTCATATAATTGTAGGGTATTATTATGTAGATAACGAGGGGGGCTCGGATGTCGTTTCCATATGTGTACTGTGGGGTACAGTAATAGTGATTTGTCCTACCCGTGTCTATGACTGGTTGTACGTTATTGTACGTGTATATTGTATCGTACCCTTGTCTTATGTGACACATAAATAGATAATTTAGTTAGGATCAACTAGACAACAATTGCTCTTTGACTTTTCAATCCTGCCTGATCATGTGGAATTACTACCTTGCCGACATTTTCCATTTGTGTCATTGTTATACCATCATAGACGAGTGTAATGTCTAAAAAATTAAAGGACAGTGATATTCTATTAGCGATGACGTTGCGGTTTGCTTTAAAATAATTTGAAGCTTCTTCTTTTCCTTTAAGGATACACCCAGTCCCGATGATGAGGCTATTTTCAACCTATTGGATGACTATTCCATTCAACTTCCCGTTCTTATAATGACTCATTATCATTATTGGGTCTTATTGAATTGTCTCACATTTGTGTGCACCTAAAACAGGGAAGGAGGTAATAAGGGTAAGAAATATGGTAGGTAACAAGAGTAGCAGAGAAGGTAGGTGTCAAGGGAAAGACAGTGCTAGAAAAGAAAAACAGTAATGTAATTTTTACATGTATGATAAAGGCACCTACTGTAGTACACGGTATACAATACAGTATGATGAACTCACTACACACTTAATTAAACAAGTGTAACAATAATCAATTTGAACAATTGGGCTTATGCTAAACATTTTAGCATTTCATTGGAATTCCTGCTACATGTGTGGAGAACGACGACACTAAAGTCGAAAGTAGTATACATACCTGACCCGGGGAAGGAAGGACGGAAAAGTGAAGAGAACAAAGAGTGATAAACGAACAACCATACCACGTTTCTATTGGACTAGTAAGAGCATCTTCCTGACAACGTTGTAATCCACGACTCATGAGGTGAAAATCTAAGTGTGATCAACATCAGAAGCTAGTAAACCTAACCACCACAGCTACTGATTCAATCGCGACTACAAGATTAGACAAAAATGTGCTAGCAAAAGGCAATAGATTTACAGATTCCTGTCCACTAGTTCTTGTAGAACGAATGGAATAATAGTTCTTGTTACAAAGGATAATACGCTAATCAGCGAGAGAAGGAGGAGAAGACTAATAATGGACACTGGGAATTTAGGAATTAATTAAAAGAAAAACAGGAACAGGAATGGGGGAATATATCATGGAATGAAGAGGGATCCCACCAAGTTGATAATGACCTTAGACAATAAATAAGAAGGTAGAAATTAGCAGTTCTCATTCTAGATTTCCACTGTCGAATCTACCAAGAGATTAGAGGCTACGTTCTACAATAATAATAAGAGTGGTATCAGGAGGGCTTTTGGCAAAGAATTGGTTAGAGAATATACTAATTCGAGAAGGGGGATAGTCCACAATCCGTCGGTCAGTCCAGTTTGTTGTGACTTCGTAGAAATGAGGGTGGTGCGATACTATTATATTATGGACGATACTCGCAATCAAAATCGCAGTCTGTGTCGACCCATCTTTTGATGTTGTGCGTGGTCGTGCTCCGATCCTTCCCTATGTCACCGTTAGGAAGCTTTGAGAAGATCAATAATTTCGAGGATACTGTGTACTCTCAACAACTCCGTTGATGGTCGAAGTAGACAAACGGCTGATTAGGCTACACTTGCTCGGTCTTGTGACGTTAAAGTCAGAAGTAGGCGGTTTTTTGATTAATGTTTCCCCTCTGTCCTACCGATTTATCTTCAAGTTATGTAGTTGATACTGTGAGTAAAATCCTTAAAAAATCTACATTATTTATTATTTAGCAATTTCCAAATTCAGATTTAGTATTTATACCAACTTCAAATAGGATAGATAATGATATTGACACGAGTTGTCGATATATAATATCGGAGTTCAAATTAATCAACCTCGCCAATCTGAAGCAACATACACGTGTTGTGGTGCACGTGTTATAATAATAATAATAATAATAATAAAAATCTAGTTTGAATGATCGAACTATGAAAATTGTATGCTGATATGGAATAATCATACTGTATGGGATTAGTGTGATAGCCTTGAATAATGTGGCTTGGTTTCTACCCCGGCGTGGGTATCATCCTGAATACAGCGTCAAGTTGTTTTTTCAATTGTACTGTCCTGTACAAGTGTAGCTGTTACCAGTTTTCGTGTTGTTTCCTTTTTACAACTTTTCTCGTTTTCCTGTTTTAGTTCTCTTTGGAATTTTCGCGGCAACCGTTCGTCTTCGGCTTTGCTATCATTTCAATGTTTTATCATCATTATCATCATTTAAGGTAAGTTATTTTATCGTCAGTATCATCATCTCAGGTAAGTTGTTTTATCTTCATCAATTTTCTTTATCATCATCTGAGGTAAATTATTTTTATCATCATCATTTCACTTCATCATCACCTAATTGTTTAACTTTTATTACTATTATAGTGATTATCGCATAAAGGATGCATTTGATCGGTTCTACTCATCGACATCAATAGTATTATCTTTTCATAATATCAAGGAATATGACGGCTCGAAGCAATAAAGGTACGAGTAAAACAAGAAGGATGGAGAACGTTGGAGGGAGATAGGCACGTGAAAAACGAGTCCCGGGCCAGAATTCAACCAAACACGACTACAACTTGAACCGAACCAACCTATTCAAATTCCCAATAAGCACAATAACGGGGGCGAGGTCAAACCAACACTAGATGAATATTAAAGCATTAAAGTCGAACAATTTCAACTAAGCGTTCAATAGTACAAGAAGAGAAAAGAGGACGAGCGAGGGATGAAAGACAGAGTACTGATTGAAACAAGGTTAAACTGGCAGTGAGGTACTGACAATAATAATCTGGGCATCAAGGCGCTGACAGCAGCCATATTGTGTGGCGTAGACCAGTTACGTGTCAAAGTACAATGATTTGAACGCTATACAGAAGTGAGACGAATACGCGCCTTCTTACTGTAAGAGGGGTTCTGATGATTACAGCGCATGCTAATGGTGTAATGCTCATATACACTAAGAATGCACAATTTACTGCACAAGTTGCACCATAATACTGTGGGCGTCCAGGGGAAAGTTCAGGACAGTGTGACGGTGCAGTGATCTGTGTTACGGTTTGACTATTCATATATATTTATAGATTATATCGTGGATTATCATCTTGTGGAGGACAAAAAAAGGTAACCATTAATAAAAAACCTATCAAGACCACAGAATCTTCCACCACAGCCAATCAGGAAAGATCGACTATTACGTCAACCAAGCATGTAGTGCCACTGAAAGGTGGGACGTATTTCGGGTGTTAGGCTACACCTAACGGCCGGCTGCGAACAGGGCTGGGTGATGTCGCCATTCATTGGCGAATCAGTTCTTCGAGATCCGTAACGATGAGCCAACAATTTGGCCAGCCAGGATTCGACGACCAAATGAACGCCACGAAGGCTATCGGGGTAGAGGATACTAACAAGAAGAATTTCCAAAAACGGTACAGAAAACAAGCAGCAATAACACAAAGTCACACGTATAACAGACGAACGTGGGACAGCCGGTCAAGTCTGGAGAGATATTACATTATAAATCATACTTGCAAGTAGTGCTACTTGCAAATATTACTTCCAGGGACGGACAAGGATATGAGAAGCGCTAAGGATAATGATGATACCCCACACGTGCATCTATACCAAGTCCCGAGTACGAACGGAGGAGGAAAATGGTAAAATGGATCCCCAAACCCAATAAGGAGAATTCTACATGTCTCGAGCGACGGTATTGGGTGTTTCAATGTAAAAACATGGAAACTGGGAACAAAAGTGGCTGACAAAGAACGAGAACAAGGCATTTCACCAAACTACTCTGACGACCCAGATCCTTTTGACGCCATAGCACCAAAATCCCAGTTTGTCAGAAACTTCAACATATTTCCAGAATACGCGACCCAGCTGTTTGCAACATATTATCGTACAATATGCGAGGGGAATTACTATGGGATGACTTTACTACCTCGTTCCGGCCCCATACTATACGCTCATGAACAAAGCATATGCTTCACCAGTGGAGATATCTACTTAAAAAGCTGGGCATTTACGTGAAGTCCGATCAGATAAGATCGCCATACGAAGAAGTTATATACGTCCCGTACTGGGATAGTTACTCTACCCCAACCAGAAACGTAAAGAAAGAGAAACACACTGATGAACTAGGAGCGAACCAGAGACACCGGGGAAGCAATTACAAAAAACAATACGGGAACATACGCGAAGAAAGGCCCGGAGAAGTCAAGGAGGACGAAGAACTGGCCAGAGGAAAATAGACAATGACCTCATCACAAGCGAGCATGAAGGTAGACCACAGCGATGATTCCAGCTCCAGCTCTTCTTTCAAAGAAGGGCATAACAATGGAGGTAAAGATGGAAAGAGGCCCGATGGCAGAAAGCCCAAGACGGAAGACCAACCTGTAGTACCCGAAGAAGATCCAGAAATATACCAGGAGGAACACAAACAGCTCGAGGTCGAAAGAGGATTCCAAGTCAACGGAATGATGAGGGAATTTGTAGAGCAGACCAAATACACAGGCCGCTACAGGGAAGACTTGGACCACATTCTCGAAATGTTCCAGACGTACGCGCACATGTACCGAACCATTTAATAGCAATGGAGAACTAAGGAACTAATCCTTAAAAAGTATTTCTTGGTGTATAAATGAAGCATGGATGATGTTAATTATGCTTTATACACAAAGGACGAATTGAGAAAGATTCACAGGGTCTTCGACCATCCAAGTGTAGAAGAAAGGAAGAAAAAGCTCAAGAGAAGAAGAGGTGAAAACCTTTACCAAAAGACTAGAGATTCGATAGCTAAATTAGAGAAGGATCATCGGGTGTGTAAATTAGAAACAGAAAAACTGCGCCGTTTAAAATTGAGAATTGGTCCTGACGGGCTGAAATGAAATTCTCGGATACAAGTGGACAGAATTTTAATCTGAGGTAGACCAGTGATAAACATGGTGGACCAGGATACACATTTCTCCGCCAAGGGTTTCCTGAAGAACCAGACGACAGAAGAAGTGTGGCGAGCCATCCAAGAACCGTGGAATTTGATGACTCTCCCCCGGATTTCACAGTAGTGGATTGGGGTTTAAATTATACTTCGAAGGAGATAAAGGGGAACAGAGAAGCGAGCGGTTTAGAGTTAGACGAGTTGCCAATTGAAACTCCGGGGGCGACTAGAACAGTAGAAATGAACTATGAGGCATAAGGGTGGAATTAGATAATATAAGGGCTGATATAGGAAAGGAAACCAATGACAAGGGGTTCCTTAAGATGGCCGTATTTGCAGTGAACTCGTTGATTGGACTCGAGGGAATTTACCCCATCCTTTTAGTGTTTGGGTTATACCAAGACCAGCACGAACATCAGCATCCATTTGACAGTTAGAAAGGGCGAAGTTGATTGACTCAGAAATGAGGGAAGTGGAATGTGAACAGATGAAGAGACGAGCCTTCGAATTCGGGCACCAAAGCGGCCCCAAGGCGAAGGAAAACTAGACATCAGGAATCCTCAGAGAGTTGCAAAAATGATCTCTAGTGCTAGTGTACATACACGTGAGGAAGAAATGGGGAGGCTCGCCTACCTTTGTTACCATACGCGGGGAAACCGTCGTCATTAAATTGACGAGAGGAAAGAGGACATTTGGATCCAGTTTTTTGAGGCCAATGGTATTACAGTCATGCCCCGTTATGGGAACCAGGTTGGTCAGAGCACAAATCCGATTCTATTAAAGGGTAGGCTCTCTTGAAGGGCGGAGCTTCCTGCCCTTTTCTTATACGTGGACACATGGACGTGTTTTTAGAGAGCTGAGGGCCTATTCTGCGCAGTTGTTGTATTTATAGGTACAGTAACTACTCTAAAATGGTTACTTATGGGACACCAACACAGTTGTAAACAAAACTTCTGTTCCGTTCCGAAAAACAACAGCAAGTGCATTGCGAATAGCCTCTTGTCCTGCAGTTAGACGCGTTATTGTTAGACGCGTTGCGTCTAACTGCAGGACAAGAGGCGATTCGTGATGAAATCCTTGTTGTTGCCGAGAAACCATTTGATGTTCGAGTGAATAACTCGCGGGATGAGTACGATGAAACATTGAACACATCTAAAAATGTTTTTCAAGCAATGGGAGGGGTGGATGAAGGTGACAAAGATGATTTGGATCTTGAAAGAATTGACACAGAGGTGCAAGAGTAGATTACGGATTTGGCGGGGGAGGAATAGCGTCCGTCGGATACAGTGGTGCGTGACCCGAGAGAAATCGTGACGGCAGTGGAGGAAATTCAGACGAGGATCAACACAGAGGAACGAAAGGAGGTGCAAAGGCGTCAGAAAGTTTTGAATGGAAGGAATGTACGGAGTCAGATTTAGAGCATTGGACGTACTTACGCTGAGATGTGTGCGAAAATGGAATGGCTTCAAGCGGTTTTGGACGAAGGTAAAGTGAAGGGTTTGAGCCCAACAATTCAGGCAAGGGTTGTCGATGCTTTGCGAATGGGTTTAAATGATAGGAAAGCAGCCGACTGAGTACAGGACACACCACAGTTCTCGAATGCTTCACGAGGAAAGCCCCAAATGGGGAAAAGGTGTGAAACTTGTGACCCTTTTGTAAAATACCGTTTTTCGATGTTTCACAAGAAAACAAGAAAGATGATTGTTCGAGAAAAAACGGTTCTCTTAAAGGGGAGGTTCTTTCAAGGTTGGGTCTCATAGTGGGGAATGATTGTATCAAAAAGAACTGAGAGAAGAACCGGAGAGGTGGAAGATGAGACCAAGATAATGAGTGAAGAGAAGATGGATAATGCGATGCATGACGAGGCGGGGAGCAAATCATGCGATGACGACCAACAACAGAGAGAAGACGAGAGAGGAGATGAGCCGATCGCCCACAATCCGACGCATGTGTTCCATTATGAAGCGCATGAAGCCCAACGCCAACCAGGAAAGAGCATGAAGAAAGAGGAGTTTTGCTCTATTGAGTTAGTCGAATTTCGAGAAAATGATCTGAATTGACTGCTCGGAAATGAAACCTTTATCCTGATGAGCCGTTCAGATGTGCCACGAAGTATGTGAGTGTTTGAATCTCGCTTCTTTAACGAGCTTAAGAAGGCCGAGAAAGGGCTCCGTCGTAAAAGTAGGTTAGTTGCTCACAATTACAGTGACGAGGGTGCAACAAAAAAAGCCACCATACTACCAACAATCCAAAGGTCGTCACAGAGTTTATTAATAATTCTGGCGGCGTCGATGGAAAATATGATGACATTCAAAAGAGATGTCACGCAAGTGCACTTGCAAAGTGAGTCAGATATGTAACGCGAGGTGTAGATAACAGTAGAAAAGGAATTGGGACTTCCCGGATATGGTATTTGTCAATTCGATTATGTCAAATCGAAGTGTGTGGACCGGTTCGTGTGGAATAGCCCAGAATTAAGATGGAGATGATGTTGCAGGAGCATGAATTATGGCGAACGTAGCGGGATGTGATGATGATAATGTCTCAT
>JAULBU010050260.1:0-12975 GCA_032358235.1 Odonthalia washingtoniensis | reverse complement strand
AGCGATGGCACATTTGCTCCGTGGGTGTGTGGTGTCTCGGCAAACGCACTGACCACTTCCGGCACCACGATTACTGTATCTCCTGCTGAAGCAGTTGAAATCGTTCGCCGCCTTGGTGCATCGAGCGGTGCTGGTACTCTCACGATTGTTGGGCCTCCTTCTGCTAACGGCACTGCTGTAGCACAAGCCCTTACGTTCTCGGCAATCAATACTGCGACTGGTGCCATCACGATCACGGCTACCGGCGTTGCGTATGTTGCTGGCTCTCTGATCGTTGAAACCGCATACGGTATCCCTCTCACTTTCATCAATGAAGACCAAGTATCACTCCCTCCAACTGGTGATGCTGATTGGCCTCGCATCGCAATGACTGCAACCATCAACGTAGACAAGATTCTCTACTGGCCAACCGATACCGGCATTAAGACCTATATTCGTGCCAATATGTCAACCACGGCTGGTAACAAGTTCGTTTTCTCGGATTCAATCTAAAACCACAAGAGGGCTTACTTAAATGGCGTTTAATCCACTTGACCTGTTGGGCTATGTCTACCTCACCGATACGGTGCAGGTGGTGGCTCCAGGTATTCCGAAACTGGTTCCTGAGCAGTTTTTCACTATCAAGGAAACAGTTCTCGCTGACAAGGCCCGCTACGTGGAAACGTATGGTCAACGTCGATTGGCTCGCCGAGTTCCTTACGGTTCTCCTGGTCGTCAAGTCCAGAAAACCGATCTGGCTCAACGCGACTTGCAACTTGTGAACTACCGCGAAGAAATGCTCTTCGATCAAGAGCTCTTCAACGTATTCCGCCAATGGTCGAAATACGAACCGCAACAAAAGTTCGCCAAGGATCAACTAACCTACCAGGGAGAAAACTTCCGCCAACGATTCGAGAATACTCGCATCGCATCTCTCTTGTCGTTCCTTGCTACCGGCAAGAACTACTTTGATGCCGATGGTTATGTACTCGCAACATCGTCTGGTGCCGATGCCACGAAGACGATCGAGCAAGGTATTCCTGTGGCCAACACTGGCACCATTACTGACGGTAGCGGTTTTATTGTTACCGCATCGTGGGCTACGGCTTCCACGAACATCATCACTCAAATCAACAACCTGAAAGCATTGTCAACCCGCACCACGGGCTACGCTCCTAAATATGCTTTCTATGGAAAGAATGTGGCAGGTTATGTTGGGCAAAATGCAAGCTGCCAAGCATACTTCAGCTACAATACTGCTCAAGGCAACCAGTACACGATGTCTGGTGTTATCCCCAAGGGATTCTGCGATCTTGAGTGGATTCCTGTTCAAAATGCGTTCTTCGACACCGAAGCAGGCGTTCCTACTGAAATCTTCCCCGCTGACCAAGTGACTTTCTTCCCTGAACTCAGCAAATCGACTTACACCCTGTTTGAAGGCACGACTCTCGTTCCTTCCTCGTTGGGTATTTTTACTGACCCTCAAGCGGCTTGGGCCAACCTGAAAGAAGTGGTTGGTATGGGTCGATTCACCACGATGATGAATGCGATGCAAATTATCGACAACGCTTTTGACGTGTTCTTGCCACGATTCAAGGTGCCGAACAGCGTGTACATGATGGACACCACTCCTTAATTGTGCCTAACATTCTCTCATGGGCTTGCCACTACAGGCCCATGACTCCTTAACCGAACATAGGTAATTATGCCAAAGATCAATAGCGGTCGCAAACTCGTCAAACTCATGAAGGAAGCGGGTACAGGCCCATCGAAACTTGAGTTGCTTGAGAAAGTGTTCCCCAAAGACAAGTACGGCAAGGTTCTTTCCGATGTGAAGGCTGAAGTTGTCGTTGAGCACTTGAAAGAGCACATGGAAGAGAACCCCGGCGAGATTCCTGAACTCACGCTGGAAAAACTCATCTCGTTCCATACTACCGGCGATTGGAAACCTTCCACCCCTGAATTTGACCACACCGACGGCCCTATCGAGTTTGAAGATACGCCTGATGAAGTGGAAGTTAAGCCAGAATTGAAAGTTGAGCCAAAGACTGAAGTGAAATCTGAACCCAAGAAAGAAGACGACAAGAAAGATAAGAAACTCAAATAACCTTACTGCGGATTATCCGCACTTAGACCGTCGATCTAACAACGGTCTTTTTTCGTGTACCTGCCAATCTCTTGTCATGAGCACACCAATTCTCACTGACGAAACTAAAATCAAGTCTCGCATATCGCAGGCGGGTATCAATCTCCGCATTGACCATTACCCCACGGGTACAGACAACGCTCTCGACTATTGCATCCTATCCGCATCGGCGGAAGTGCAGATGTACTTGCAACGATTCCCCGCTGACACGCTATCGCAATCGTATTGGGTGCAATCCGTGACAACCGATGTGGCAATCTTCTACTTGTGTCGCAACCGTTTGAATGCGGTCCCCAAGGTTATCGAGGATGCTTACGAGCGGAACTTGAAACTATTGAAGATGGTTTTGGATGGTAAGATAGGCGTTCCTGGCTTGAGTGCAGGTAAGAACTATCCCGGTATCCGCAATATGCGTGTCGTGTTGGGCGGTATCCAACCCTCGTTGCGAGTGGAACAGAACCAATCGACCATCAAGAATATTGATAGTTTCCCGCAATACAACGATCCGATTGAACCACCATCCACTAACTGAGGATAAGCCATGTCGGAACGTGCTGCTGTCCTTGGAGTGGTGAAGCGATTACGGGCAATATACGCCGATACCGATGGAACATATGTGGGGTTCCAGCCCAATATGATTCCACCGTTTGCAAGTGGTCAATGGTATATCTCCGTGGGTATGTGTTCATCTGCTCGCGGACCTGCACAGTCCGGCGATGTCAATGACCGTGTTTATACGATGCAGGTTTGTATCACGCGAAAGGTGGCATATGTGCCACACGATCGTATGGGTGCCGAACTTGCCCAACTGGACACGTTACAGGACTTCGCCGGACCTGCGACACCGACAGAGCAAACGCCGCCTGGAATCATGGAGATGGCGGACGATATATGCGGTGCGTTGATTGAGGATTACAAGACGGTCAACGACTGCGATACCTTCCTTGGCGTTGATGAGGAATCATTTGTTGAGCCATTCCACCAATGTTCATTGGGGCAACCTGATGTACGTCAAATGTCGTGGAGTGGCGGGGCAAGTGGATCATCGCCCGCAGAATTGACTGAAGTGATTATGCTCACATTCTCTGGCCTTAGACGCATCCGCGTTAAAACTCAGGTGGCTTAATGGCACGATGGATATGCTGGAATTGTATTGATACAGCAACAATGACTGCGGGCAAGCAATTTGAGGCCGATGAACCGCTATGCTCATGCGGAGTCGATGGCAAGAACCCACGGCACATGAGTCTCATTGTTGAGTGCTGTACAGTCCATTTTGACCCACCAGACTCGATCATCAAGGGACGTGGCAAGAATATCTTTGCGTGCAATGGTAATCCCGCGATTACGACACCATTTGAATGCTTCAGTGGCGAGCATGCCGCAGTGAATTGTAAACAGTGTCTTGAGACGGAAGAATGTAAGGCTGCAAAGAAGTCCGGACGGCGTTATGTCCCTACTGAGGGCGACTTTGTATACTGCAAATCGTGCTAGTGTATGAATGATACTCTGTGAAAACAGGGGGTATCATGGCACTACATAATTTCGTTGCCGGTCAATATTCAAGCACATACAATACTATTTCCACCGGTCCTACCGAGAGTGGATATGTGTTGACGAAGAACTCACGCAGCGAATCCATCGCACGATCTGATGCGTATGGCGATTCCATGTTGGATGCTGTGTGGCGTGGCGGTGATGTCGCTTGTCGTTACGATGTGTTGCAAGCTCAAACACCTGGGGCAGTTGCAGCATACTGGCCTTGGAGCAACAACCAATTCTTGCTCACGAATGCCGCGAATCCTATTGGTCGTCTCGCATCAGACTTAGCTAAGGTGTTCATCTTATCCGCAACAGCTAACACTCCTGCTGCCGTGCTAGGCCAAGCGAGTATTACCGCTGCGAAAGCGATTGTGCCACCCGATTACAACTATGAAGCGTTATACGACTCGCGGTTGCGGAAAATCTCCATCCGCTTGCAATTCCTACCGTACCTTTCCGGTTCTGATGTGATCTGGGCGAGCGTAACCTAATGAGTGCAGGTCGTAACCCACCGATACCGCTATCACGTCTGGTTATTTCCAGACCCATGATAGCGGTCGATAGTTCGGCAGTAACTGAAGTGGGATATGACGATCACTTATGGTGCCTGTATGTAACATATCGACCTACAGGAATGACATACATCTATACAGGTGTTCCGCCGAATATCTATGAACAGTTGATGGATCATCCATCCATAGGCACATTTGTGAACACGGTACTCAAGCCGAATTACTACTGCATTCCTGAGTAATCTGCTCGTACTTTTGCTCAATCTCTATCAGAACTGCAAAGAACGGAAAGTAGTATTGAGGCCCACGATCAACAATCCAATCACGTCGTTTGTTCCACGGCCTCGGTATCAACACTGATTTGCCACCAATTTCCTCAAATAATCGGCAATTGTCATCGTTATCATCGACAAGGATTTTACATGGTGCAGAGACACGATATTTCTTCGTGCTGAAGATGGCACAATCCTTATACTTCGGTGCGTGCTTTGCCAACCAATCACGTTTACCGTCGGTTGATCCACGAACACTAGATGATGATAGAATACTGATCTCCATCTTTGGGTTACTAAACTCAAGATGGCTAAGCAAATTCATACCATCGACATGTGGCTCAAGATTCGCCCAAAACTCAGCGTTCTCAAGTGGCTTCCAGAACTCAGGTGCGTAGGTAGAATCAAAGCCAATCTGTTTAGGAAAGTCCCATGTCAAATCAATGAATGGGAACTCGATACCGTGATGCTTCAACGCACCGCCCGAGAAGTCGGCGAGAACGCCATCCATATCAAAATAGACAATCGGATTCACATTACACCTTTGATGAGTTTGCAGAGTTTATTTAGACGTTGTTCATATTCATCAATGCCCCAATAGTTCTGAATCACAATATCAGCCATCTCGGGGCCATATTCCATCGTTGGATCAACTGGAACATCGCGGTCAATCCACACGATCAAATCGGCAAGGTTCAATCGTCGTGTCTCTAGAATCTCTTCCTTACCACGGATTCCGCCACCAACATCACCTTCACGAAGCATCTCACGAACCAGTATCGTCGGATCATTCTTTCTCATATTATTGGCAAACTCGAACCAGTAAACACGATTAGCGTGCCTATTCTCGTATGCTTCCAGTTCAGTCACGCCGAGACTTTGAGCCACATACTTACAGAGATACTTGGAGCATGTGCCAGCATTGATTAGTCCAGTATGATGGCTCACGTACTCGCAAGCGTGATCTTTACCACATCGACCATGACCTAAGAAAAGAATCTTCATTTCGCACCTTTGCCGATCTTCGCGGCGAGTTCTGGGCGTGTGCAGATGCGTTCGAGGAGTGATTGATTCATACGATAGCAGTCGTATGCTATTTCATTCAACCAACCGCTATCAACTAGCATTCTCATTCCAGTCATGCAACTACCAAAATCTTGTTTGTTATAACAAACAAGATCAATGCTGTAAGTTCCTCCATTTACAACATACCCGAGATACGCCTTAATTATCACCTTTACCGCGTCTTCCATCTCAGAACTACCCATCAACCCGCGATACAGTAGTGTCTCATCATCCACCTTGGGTGATGTGAATTCACTATCGACTGCGGGTAAATCGCGTGTGTCGTCATCTTTGGGAGATTCGACATGGTTGTATTTGGTGGGAAACTTATATACGAAGTTTTTCATAGCCAATCGACGCAAACTATCATGTTGCATAATGCGTTCAATAAGCATTGGCGTAGGTTGATACGGGCCACGACCATCAATCCATCCATCACGAATCATCTCACTAATTCCTTTTGTAGCTACTTTGTCGCTTCCTGCGTCTGTTGGCCAAAGTGCAAGTTCCGATAGCAAATCGCTGCGGGTAGGGTGCCAATGAAAAGCACTGGAAAAATCATTCTTATTGTTGTCAATAATCAACTTGAGTGCGGCATCCATTTCTTTTGTTGGCATAGTCACTTGGAACAATTCAGGCGTACTTTTAACGTCAGGAGTATTATTCAATGACGCAATCTCTGCATCCTTTTGGGCAATTATTGGCTCGTATTCATTGGACAGAGACAAGTAATCATCGCACGCCTGCTGTAATTCGTTTCTCAGGCTATCAATCTCTGCTTCGTAGGTGTTCGATGCCTCATCCAAATCGTCATTAAGTGATTCGCATTCATCATTCAGCACGTCAATTTCCGACAGCAATTGATAGTGGTTCAAAACAAGGAACGAGATAGCAAGTGCGGACAATCCGCACATGATAAACAACACAGTAATCATAATGTCCATAAAATCTCCTGTGAAAGTTAATACCAAACAGCGACACCCCATTGCCGAAATTCATTGCCGTCACTGTCGTAATCATACCATTTTGTAAGAAATTCGTATGCGTTTTTCTTACAAAGACCATAGGTCGGGCACTGGTAATGCACCTGGTTACGACGAACGCCACTCGACACAACATAATGACCTACTCCGTCACTCTGGATCACGCAAATCACTGGTCTGCCCAATGAGTGATGAAGTTTCAAATCCTCAATGAGCATGTTACCAGCAACAGTCTTGTAACCTTCCCATCGAAAAACCGCATGCAATGTCGATGGATGCAATCCCTGAATCGGGCAAGACCTAGCTGGCTTTCTAACAGACTTTCCTGAGTAGTACGACAATACGATCTTCAACGCCACCTCGCCACACGAGAACCCGTCCTTCTGTCGAATATCAGGTAGCTCAAGTAGTGGTGGCATGGCTAAAACTCACGAGTGATCGGTAACGATACCCCAATTGATCCAATGTGATGTTTCATTTTTATTGAGATGTTCGATAACTGGTTTTATCAGTTCCTTGAACGCCTCAATCTCGTAGTGAAGTTCCATTCTCATGATTGGAACTGAAACACCAGAGTCGTCACGGTCAAACATATTTTGACGGGTGGTTCCGGGAAGTGTTTGGTTAGGTGCGTACAATCGCTTCTCGCCATCTTTCCGAGTCTCTCTACCAATCTCCCAAACAATATCATCAAAACCATCAACCGCATAAAGGTTGGCACTTTCCGGCACAACTAAGTAAGGGCCAACGTAAATCGAGAACGATAATCCCATTTCAAATACTCCTGTGAAATTACACCTTGTTGACGACAAATCCCCATTGCCATTTGAACGGTATATCTTTGTCGTTCAATGATTGAACAATATCATTACAAAGATACTTGAGTGATTGCAATTCAAATTCCATGTCACCTGCTGAGATATGCTGGAATAATCCAGCATGACACCACTCTAGCAACGTATCTCGGACAACTCCGCGAAGTTTGCACTTAGGTAATAGGATTGTAAAACCTTTAACGTCGTCATCCCACTATGTGATAGACTTCACAATTTTATTGAACTCGGAAGCCTTGAAAGGTTTCTGAGTCTGCAAGTATGGTCCAACGTAAACTTCAAAAGGATCACTCATTTCAAATACTCCTGTGAAAATAATCGGGCATGTGAGGGAATTTCAGTGGGGGCATACCTAGTTCCAGAATCGTCACATGCCCGATGGTTCATTATGAGGCGACACGAATCAAATCGTGGCCGTCATAACCTGTTTCTTTGTGGTAGTAGTAGAGTTCACCGGCATTAGAACCACCTGAAATATAGCCATTGCGGTCATGCCAAGAATCCGTTCCGGCAATACTTCGCAATGTACGAATCGTAAGACCTTCATTTGTGTCAACGTCCTGAGTGAACCACTTCCGCGAACGATGATCATGCCCACATAACCACTCATGGCAAGTGGTTTCGGCCCAATCGTGCTTGCGTTCCGTTGCCATGATGGATGGCAAACTCACCTTCTTTTCCTTATCACCGTGAGTCATACCAAGGAAAGTGTTATGCCAACGGTAATACTTTCTATGTGGAGGGGAATAGTCCACGGATACATGCTTATGATTACGGAACCATACTGCAACTGTACGAGCAAGATGAAAACTCGTTGTCGGATCGTGATTACCTGGAACCCAAGTGAGATGGACCGGAGCGACTTGTACCAGACGCTCTACAGCACGAATTACTGACATTTCTCCCGCCTCAATGATCCGTGCATATCGACCATCAACATCCTGCGGAGTGCCGTTATAAGTCGTATTCTTGCTGTTGTCGATGTGAAAGAAGTCATTACCAATGGGCATCAACCACTGTTCCACTTCCCGAGAGCCAGACTTGTTGAGCATACTATCAATCGACTTGTCATAGATACGTTCCGCGATGTCTAAATCATAGTCCTTACCGACTTCCTTACCCCAACACAACTTACCAAAGTGGGCATCGAATAATCCGATCACGCCAAGATGGGAATTGTCACCTTTGCTCTTGTGTGGCTTATAGTCATACTTTGGTGAATACTTTGCCATCCGCTCATAAATCGCATCGTAGGCCGCTTCCATCGACTTCTTGAGGACACGTCGCAAGTTCAACGTAACCCCGTAATTCTGCACCTGAACATCACGATCATTGATATTCATCGTTGTTGTCCAAGCCTTGACACGCATCGTATCAACATACCATCGCACGGTGTCAATATTGAACTCGCGGATTGCATCATCTTCCGAGCGGATGACATTGCGTGTCACACCCTGAAACGTTGCCGTATCGCCATTGACAATCAGCGTGTTATTCTCTGGTTGCTCAGTTTTACTTTCAGTAGTTACTTTTGGTACTTCTGTTCTTGCCAAGAAGTCTTTCACAGTCGTCTGTGCAATTTTCAGATGGCGAGCAATACCGTTCTTACTCATACCTTGTGAATATAAGTCCTTGATGTTATTCTTGTCAGTATCACTTAGCATCTTCACTTCTTCTCCTTTTCTTTGTAGTTTTCGTGTGCTTTCAGGATGAGGTAGCCAATATCGCCAAACTTACTCGCAGTGTCATCGAAGATGGTGTATGTCTTAACCCAAGGTATGTTGACCCAAGCAATTGCAGCCGAGAAATAACCCTTCCGTAAAATGTGGCGTGCAAGAATCATTTCACGATCACTTGTGCCCCAATACTCTGCGTGATAGTAATAGCCGCCACGAATAGTCGTTTCTGCCAATAGTGTTGTGAACCTATTATCCACCTTAGTTGCCAACACGCTGCATGACTCAGATTGCTCATAACATGTATTCATCATTCCAGAACGCAACCATGGATAGGCAAGCCATCCCGCCTCAGCGATGCGGGAATACGCCTTACTACGAACGGAATACGATTTGTGGGCCAGCGAATCCACATCTGCCGGGATTGTGAATCCTATCAACGCTAAAAGTGTGTTCATAATTTCCTCCTGAGAAGGAATCATGACACACACTTCAGTTTATTCAAAGACAATTATTGCTTAGTTTACAACGGCAACCAGATTGACCACTTGTGCAGAAGTAGAGTCGTGCGACATCCACACGGTAGCGGTATCTGATGCCGTAGCGAGTGGATTATCAACACCATTACCACTCTGCCAGATATACGAGCCTTGCTGCCCTGTGCATTGGAATATTGCTACTGAAGTTACAGCGGCATCAATCAACACGGCAGAAGCATTCGTATTCGCCGACAGGAATACACCAAGAACCGCATCGGTATCGAGAATGGCGAATGGCTCACTAACAGGAATCATCGCCGTTACTGCCGACTCATCTGCGGGTAGAATATTACCCGCACCACCACTAATGGGAACTGATGTGCCGGATACGGTGCCAACAGTGATTCCTAATCGTCTTCCACCAGACCAATAAAGGTCAAGGCGGGAACCAGTAGTAATTCCATGCCCCGATTCGAGAGTCAGAGTTCCAGCAGTATCACTGGAACGAGTGGTGAGAGAACCAGTCTTGGATGCTGGAATCGTTGGCGTGGCAACAACACCTACCGCATCAGGAGATGCGGTAGTTTGATTCGCACCAACACCTAAAAATGAGGCGGTATAGTTGGTAGTCAAAACGGGCATAATGCTCCTTTATTCTGGGATCGCGTTGTAAAGTTGGGATAACAGAGATTTCAGTGTTGCGGTTGTTGATGTACCGAACATGTTCAGTGTGGAGAGTCCGCCAACACCCCATTGCATCGTGCCGATCTTGCCGTTGCTGTCTGTTGGAACTATACGCTTGATCTCGGTGATGATTCCTTCACTGAGCAACTTGATACCAGCAATTCGCGTGAACATGCCGAATCCAGTTGAAGCAAATTGAGTATCGCAATACGCCTCAAATGATGCCTTTTGTTCTGTGGTCATTGCCATGGCATCGGCGACAATTGTGTTGATGATTTCTTGTAAACCGCCAGCAAGGCGGACTAATCCATCTACTGCGTATGGTGACTCCAATCCATCACTCACTTGCTTCGCTGTAGCTCGAATATTTTGAGCAGCTTGGTTCAATTGAACGAGTCGAGTCTGTTGTGTAACCAGAGGCATATGTGAGTTCCTATATTAGACGAGTGATTGACCTGCGACACCCTTGTTGTAAACCGCCGCGATTTCCAGTGCGGTGAGCACAGTGCCTTTCCAGATCGCCACCTCGCAAATGCGATTGGCAACACCAGTAAAGCTCTCTGTATTCTCAATCAAAAACTGATAGGAACCTACCGCAAGGATTCCCGATCCAACGCTGGACCCGTTGTAGTACGACGCTGCTGAACCTGCGTTATTCGCAACGGTAGTGTGAACCCATGTGCTATCGGGAATGCTCGAATTGCTGTATCCCGGCATAGTGAGAGTGCCAGACAAGAACCTTACTGCTACCTGACCTCCCCATGTAAAGTTTACGCCTTGTCCCGCGCTCGTACTTGGTTTGCGGAACCAGCCTGCAACAGTGTAGCTTCCAGGTGATGTAGATATTGTGGGCAGGTCGAGGTATGTGTAACCACTGAATGGGTAGGTATATCCAGCGACAACACCACCTGTCGGGCTATACACACCAGGTCGGAAGCTGGCATCAAGATTTCGCCCATTGCCGCTCGCATCGTTCGCGTTCGCAGTCAGTGGGTAGTAACCCCACGGTGCAGGGTATGGCGGTGCAGGGACCTATGCGACGATATAATCTGTTCGTGTTTTGGTATTCGATCCAGCGATATTCGTTGCGGTTAGGCGAACACTCACATTGCCAGCACTGGACAAAAACAGAGTTGGGTTCTGCGATGTACTAAAAGAAGTCCATGAACCAGCGTCGATCTTGTGCTCCCATAGCCAAGATGTCGGTGTATTCGTGCTGCTATCGGTAAAACTCACACTAAATGAGACGGTGCCAGTAAGTGGAGTTCCCGTGAAATCCGCTACAGGTGCAACTACAGGCGAAGTGGCTTGATCCTTGAATGAACCAATACGCGACGACATAGATCGAATGCGAGAGTATGGACGCATTAAACCCCCGTCCACAAAGCATTAGTGCTAGTAGCAGTGCCTTTAATCAACTCAACATAGATCTTGGAAAACCCCTTCAAGTCAATCATCGCCCAACCAGGAATATTACCAGTTGGACTCATAATCTGATCGGCCACATTCTCAATTCCAAGAACACGAGCAACGGTATCCGCATATCGCTCACTCGCACCAACTAATCCACCTGTAACGCCAACCGCAGTAGATAAGATAAAGGTGCCGCTAAACAGAATCGTGTGATCCCACGCCGATGTTTCGTATTGTTTGCGAACACCATAGATGCGGAAACTGCCCGTGCTATCATCTGCACCCACACCAAAGAACTTGAGCAATACCGTGTTGGGCGAGAATTGGCCATTCAATGTAACATCAATATATCCAGCACCAGTAGGTTCAGTTGCAACATCAGCGGGAGCCACAAATGCGGACACAGTGCTATTCGTCGAAAGCACCTTACGCCATTGATTCGGAATCGTCATTAATGCGGCAACAGACATACTTGATCCCCTTGTTTTCAACCATATTCATACCTACGCAAAGATAATACTTGCTTTTACGTTCTATTGTGTGCATAATTGTATTGGGGCAAACATGAGTGACACATGACAACGGAACTTGTACCGATCGACTATTCCGCACTCCCTACATCAGAGTCTAAATGGCTCAAAGAGAAAGTGGGTGCGATTAAGCTCATTGCACGGCAAACGGCAACGAATATTATCAATATCGGAAATCACTTGATGGAAGTCCGCGAACGGATCAAGGATACGCCAATCGGTTTCGTCCATTGGCTAGAGACGGAATTTTCATGGAGTTGTGCCCAAGCATATCGGTTTATGAACGTCGCTCGTGCATTCAAGGAACTTCCCTCAGAAGTCACAAGCCAATTCGACTCGACGGCACTGATGGAACTTGCACAGCCTAAAGTTCCCGACAAGACCCGCAAGCTTGCAATCGGTATTGCGGAGAGTGGTATTCGTGTTACCCATGCCGATGTAAAACAAATCCTAGCTGCAGATAAGAACCAGGATGAACCTACTCGTGCGGAAATCAATGGCTACCACAAGGAGCGTGGAAAACTTGCCAAAGAGACAAAGGAAAATGACTGCCGCAACGAAATCAAGCGAGACGTGTCCAACCTCATGTACACTGAAGAAAAGGCTAAATTATGGGACATGTTTGAGGAACTTATCAAGTCAGCAACGATGGTCACTTTCTCGCGAGTTGAGGATGATATTGATGATGCTATGATGTCGCAGCCATTTGATGGCAAGGATAACTTCGCCAAGATGGTGCAAAGTGTCTGCCCATTACTATGCAGTGTCTACAAGAAAAATGGAGTACCTAAGACTCATGCATCATCATCAGGTCTGAAAACATTGATTTTAACAGCGTGCCAGAAGTCGGAACAACGTCAA
>JAULBU010050249.1:0-12975 GCA_032358235.1 Odonthalia washingtoniensis | reverse complement strand
TGAACAGTGAAAAAGCGATTACGTTTGTGAAATCTGGGTTCGCGTTAGAGGGATTCATACCTACTCTGAAAATTACCATGCAGCACTTCACATAATCACATTTCCCAGGAAGGAAGTTTGTCGGAAATTTATGCAACTCATTTTGGATTCACACGAATTTGGGTCGATCAAGGCTGGAATAAACAGTTTTGTGCCGATAAGCGGTGTTGCTGACGATGACCCGGAAATCTGCGTTGTAAAAGTCCTTCTACTGTTCCATGTCAAGCAAAAACTGAAAACAAATTCCATTGAAATGGCCTTTGTCCAATACATGGAATCAACCTCGCCTACAGACGGTGGTCACATTGCTCTGGGTTGTGCTTGCCTTTGTTGGTAACCGGGCAAACAGTTCCAGTATACAGCCTCACAAAAAAACATCGCACGGCTACAAACATAACAGTGTAACAGCATCAGAATGATTTGTTATTATTCCATTTGACACTATTGGGGGTGCCTCCCACGTCCTGCGGTCACATTTTGCAATTCTTTTCAGATGAATTGCCATGGATTCATCACCGTTTCTACATTAATCGTTTCTACAGATGTCCAACTATTACAGGGAAAGTTAAAATGTACTGTGACTCGCAGTAAACGTCTGATCTTTAAACAATATATACGTTTACTGATGCACCATAGCTAATTAACCAATTCCATGTTCAAATTTTCATGGTACACATTGCACTCTTTAAATTCATATTGTTTTCCCAAATCTTCCTAAACCATTCCTCTACGCAGTACAATAACGCAAACAACATAAGATAAATAAATGTCTCATATCAAAGATAACAAATCAATCTCTTCCGACATCTTACACTATCTACTTTGTTTTGTTCTTCGGATCTTCTTCGTATAACGCTTCCCCGTATTCAAAGATACTGCTGTCCCACGCACATTCTTTCCCTTTCTAGATATCCTGAGAGTTCTCTGTGTCATTAAATTCAATTTCACATCGAAATTTCGTTGGGGTGTTTCTTTCTAATTGCCTCCGAATAGCAAATGTCTTAGCCGCATTATCTACGTCATCAGGCGGAATTTCACTTAATTGGTTATTCGCTCCCAACACATATTGCAAAGGGTTTCCAATTTCAGCCTACCCATTCACTTCCTTTTCTATGAAGTCATCTTCATTATCACCATCACTTGATTCCACATTAAACATTTCTTCCATATTTCTGATACCCTCTGTTACGACATCAACTTCAACAAGTAGATTAATGATGGAACACTCATTACATATTTCGGCAAAATAAAAATCATAGCTCGTTCCGAGTTCAGTACCAATACATTTTGCAAACCATTTGTGATCGACTGTAATAAATACACGGTTCAGAATTGGGAGAACAACTATGGCAGTTGCGTTCTGCTCCATATTCATGACGGAATTTTTTCGTGCATCCATTCCATCAGTCGACATGACGTGTGGGAGTTGCAATTCTTCTTTTCACCACATCGACACAAAATTCCTAATACATCCTATAACTTGAACGGTTCTCTCCGGAAGAGTCTCCTCAAACACAGACATATAATTACTTTGCGTCATTCCACCACATTTTTCTTGGACCTTAAGGCATGAAATTATAAAATGAATCCAAGCTTACAATCTCGCAATGCTCATAATAGTCCCATCGGCAATACTGCTCGGATCAACGTTTGGTATATAACCTAATATATCATGCAGTATGTGTACAACAACTTCATTAAGGAACAATTTTAGTATATCCCCATCTCTTTCATTACTTCTGCGATGATCTACACCACCTCAAACATATGACTGCTCTTTGTTTCGTCCAGCCTGTATTGTTAATGGTAGTTATCCAAATTATGTTGACCTCGAAAAATCGGGATATGGCCACCACGAATAATCATTTCATTCCTATTTCCAATTCTCAGAATAAACTTTTCTTTCACAACTGATACTTCCCTACTCTTTTCCCGAGTATCCGTCGCAGACAGGCTGTGCCTGGTACGGCACATTCAATGGTCCATAGTATTGAATAATCTATTACGACCTGTCCTTTTTCCGGAGCTTGGTGTATCAGACAGCTTCTGTTTTAAACTGGGTATAAGGGCTGTCTTATTTATGAAGGTTTCAATCAGCTCTGTTCTCATCTCAGTTGTTGGAAAACATATATCCCATCCTTAATGTTTCAATTCTTCTTCCACAATAGTTTTCAAAATGTGTAAATAACTATGAGAGGAATCCGAGTAGTACATTTTTCTATCTACGCGTACGGACGGGGAATGTGGGACCATATCCTTCCCATCTGAGTTACTAACACATAACTTCTCTACAAACTCTGCACGTCCTTCCAACAATCGTTCTTGTGTACCTTGAAAATGTTTCAGTTCAGAGGATTCCCTTCTTGTCCATGGGAATAAGATTGTGTCCACCTTCCGTGCAACTCCGAGGAAATTTCTCAGTATAAAATTTCTGAGAGTTTCCGTTCTGATCCCTTCCTTTCTTTGTGCCAACTTCCCCATAAACTCTTCGTTCAGTTTTAGAATAGAATTGTTTTCACTTCGCAGCTTCACATTTTCGGCTTCAAGGATATTGTTTTTAGTTTCTAGGGAGTTCTTCTCATTGCCTAATTGTAATATATTTGCTTTACCAGCTTCTATTTCTATCTTAAATCTATTCAGTTTTACCATAACATCATCAAGACCAACTGTACCTGTACTCAGCTGTCTCCTCAATACAAAATGTTCTCCGTTCGCTGATGTACTAAATCCTGCTCCTGATCCACTGTCAATACTCGCTGTACTTCTTGGAGAAGACTGTTGTAACAACATTCGTTGTTGCACTCGGTTGTCTCCACATTCATCATTTGAAGAAGAATGTTGCGCGTTACTTCGATTTTGGGAGTAATTGGGTGATGGTTGTAACGTTCCACTTGTAAAGTTTGTTCCTATATTTCCGCGGCGACCTCCTCGTAATCCCTTTCCTCGGATGCTTCCCCTTACGCGAAGGACCGCCACTTCACGTTCCATACGCTGTCCTTCTCCTTCCCCTTCCCCAGAATGGATTGTACTTACAATACCAGTTCTTGGTGAAATTTCTTCATCATGTGATAGTCCTTGGAACCTCCCTGACGAACGCCTTTTCTCACCACGGCCTTCCATTCTTATCAATTGTTGCAGAACGGATAAGTTGGTCGACGTTGCTATTGATGGCAACACCAGTTGAATAAACTCCAACAGGGTGATTGATTGTGTTTTTAGCAGCATACTGAAGGTCTCGAAATCAGTTTGGTGCATGCATTACCCTTCAAAAGAAGGGGACCAAAATTCATTTTCAATTACATGACTGTATCAAGGATCAATACAATCCATATTTTTCAAAATTACCCATTCCAACTATGTATGACATTTTCCATCCTGTGATGCATCCACAGGAATAGAATAAAAATGCAAAAAACATTGCATTTCAATATCCGATAATCTTTTAATTAAAACATTATCAGATAATTTTTATATTTTCACTTCATCCATGTGGATGGATTTAAAATTCAAATTTTTTACATTTCATTTCCAACTGGGAATTAATAACATGACTCTATTTATTTTACTACTGTATTTTCATCTCAATCACGCCTATGCAAATGCAAGTATGTTACCAATTCTCTTCTTTTCCCATTCATCTTTAACGGAAGCATACCTTTTAATTACAATTACTTTACTAGGCTAGTAGCTCTCCCCTATCTCACCCCACTTAATAAAATTTTTCACAATGCTATTGTTTACTACAATCTAGTGCGTGTTGTATCCGTACAACCATGTGCTGCTACTACTACTACTACTACTACTGCCACGTATAGTATGTACTACGACTACTACTATTACTGATCATGATTATCAGTACTACTACTACTACTACTACTAATACTCCTACTACATTTCTATTGCTTATATTTTCTTGTACATCACTTCTCGCGACATCATTCCGCATGACCAAATGTACCGTACGTGAAGAGAAAGCTCATTTAGAACAAATAAATTTCATTTACTATAGCAACTATTTCAAGCATCTTATTAATACTAAGATTTATTCATTACATGCCAATAGACACTTCATCTGTAAATACCATCATACATATGTATATCGTGTTCACTTTCGTTCCTGGTCCTGAATGATTCTACATGTTATATCATGACAAATTTTCATACTTAATACCCGTCCAGCAAACAGATTGCAGTCAAAGTCCTTGTCTCTCAAAATAGTTATGATTTCTTCGATTAGTTTCGTACCAGAAAAACGGTGCAAGAAGCACAGCGACAATGCAAGAGATTGAACCAATAACTCCGCTCGTATAGCGTCTAATTTCAAGGATGATTTTTCGTTTTCACATGATCTCGACACGCAGTCTTCTTGGATGCTCATTTTCCGTTTTGCCCAACGGGGACTGATAATAAAAACAATGAAATGGTCGCCTAAAATATGGGCTTGAACTGCCAATAAGAAGAGTTTTTTTATGCCCAATTATTATTGAATTGAGAACGAAAGGTCAATTGACTCGGAGCAGTTGTGGACGACGTATATTTTGAATTCCTGATTACTGAGTAGCAATATTATTTGCGTAATAAATTGATTATAAATAATCTTTTTATATATTTGAAACTCGAATCGTTATTCTAATCATTTCAAATGATGCACAAGGGCAGATGGCATGGAATGTATTTCACAGCTTTTCGGATACAGTTAACCCTATCTCTGCATGCTATTATAATATGATCATATTAGGATATGAAAAACCAGCAATAAGTTTCGGATTTCGTACGTGTGAATCTTTTCCTTCCCTTTCCATTTTATTAAGGGAATAATATTCTAAATTCCCACCGATTCTGAGTGCTGTAATGTCCTAATCCCCCACTTCGCTCATGAAGGAAGGAACCTTTCACACTTCTGGACAATTGAAGACGTAAATTGTAATCGATTACGTTCGAAAAGGAACAACATCAGGAATATGTTCAGTGACCTCACATGGAATCAACTAATAATTCAACCTTGGCAGTGCAACATGTCTAGCCCACGACACGTTTCAGGTATGTTCAGCTTTGTCCTTCCTTTTCACTTTCATCATTTGCGAAACATTCTTCCTGTTTTGACCATCATCATATTTCTTTTCCTAACCATCCTTTCGTTTATTCCGAAACAGTATCATGCTATCATTTACCGATTCGAACTCCGCATCTTCTTTCGACTTTTCATGAATTATGGGGTTTGACACGATACGAGTTATGTTCATTTCATTTTTTCTTTTCCCAACCGCTATCAACACTGAATGCTATTACAAATTTACTAATCACTTCCCACTGTTATATTTCTTACAATCATATTTTTTAGATTCTTAACATCGAGACATGATGTCACGATCTCAAGTTCAACTTGACAATGAAATTTTTATTCGATAAGAACCGAATATTTCAGTTATGATACCTGTTTCTGGTGTGCGTAATATGTCTTTGATAAGTAGCATTTTCAATTTTGTTATTGTTACTTACTTCACTATTTGTAGTACTAACGAAGGAACATTTTTCTTTTTCCTTTCAATTGATTTCAGAAACAGATTCATGAGGTTCATAATGCCATATCACTGATATCACATACGTGGTATGAAACATTTCGGTCTTGTTACTTACCTTACTAATTTTACTCTGACACAGAGAATATTTTTCTTTTCCCTTTTGATTGATTGAAATAACAGTCTCTTTCATTTTTTTACCTTACTAAACTATACAAAATTTATTTTTCGTAGTCCAATAGAATCCATTATGCTTTTTAGGCATTTTCACTACTGTAGAGGAGGATCGGACTGCTCTTTCGAGCTCGATTATATCGCCCATCACTTCCCGTTTTTCTCCTGATACTTTTCCCTGCAAAAACAGTATTAATTCTCCTCAATTTTCTAAATTCATTCGAATTCTTCCAATTTTTGAATTCGATATTTAACAAAAGTATTTTTTCCCTAACGGTTATATCATCGGAGTTAATTATTCTCAAAATGGAATAACCTTGATAAACAATTCCTACATTCGCCAACCCATTTAAACATTTGCACTTTTCATTGCAATTTTTAATTTCTACCATTCGTGACAACTTGATGTCTAATAGAATGACTACATTTCTATTCTTATCCGTCATGCATGGTATGGCCTTCTCTAAACTATGAAAAATTCGCATATATTTTTCAAATTTGATATGCCTAAATTAAATTTGTCCCTAACCATTATATTTTAGAAGAGAAATGTTCTTTACCCATCATGGCATTTCCCACTAGTTCCTAGACATGCCTCCCCATTTACACTTTCGCCCTTTTGATATCGACTAGAATTTGAAATTGGAGGGAATACTACATTTCAGTGCTCAGTGGACCTGTTTTTCATTTTCCTGGAGTTTCCATTTCTCCAAAATTGTGCTATTTTCTTTGCTGGACTTCCATTTCCTTCAGTTCCGTTTTCACCTTTTTATGGCGGTTCCATGGATACAGTATGGATCTGGTAGCACAGTGATTTTTGACGCTATATTACCCCGGAAAAGGGCAGTCTAAAGTGCGTACTTTCGTATACTGTAAGCATTTTAATAAAAATATTCCCAAATTGAATACAACAATTAATGTTTTATCGTCCAATAGAATTCATAATTCTCGTATGTTCATTTTTACTACTGTAGCGGAGGAACGTACTGCTCTTTCCCACTCGATTATATATAGGAGCACTTACAGATTAGGATACTAAATGTTTTTCCCTTTCTTCCAAACACACGTGGCGTAGTATTACTACAAGACGCTGGTTGTACACCGTCTAAATGCACACTGACTCGTACATATCTGTATACTTCGACAATTTGGATTCGCATATAGGTAACCATCACAGTATCTGAATAGCTAGGAATGCAATCAATCAAAAAACATCAATCTAATAAAATATCAAAAAAACGGGAAGAAAATAAAATATCAAAATGAGCCCATATACAGTCTACCAGGAGAACATGAACTTTCTAGCGAAGACTACTTCAACATGCCATTGTCAACAATCAGCTTACTTCGGAACATCTCCGAACTCCATGGACTACCTGATAAATCACTCACAACTATCCCTTAATTGGACCTTCACGTCCAAGAATCCGAAAATGATAGCCTGATGCTACAAATATGGGTAGCATTAATCACATAAGTTATCAATTCATTCCTCTTCACAGTGATATAAACCTTTACTCAACTCACGAAGCGATTTATGAAACATCAAAACCTCAAACACCTCCATCACCAACTACAACACCAAGAAGAGGACCCAATCTTTCAACGGAAAGAACAGACACAAAGGATCTAACATCTCAACAATTCCCAACCTCCAAAGCGAAAACAGCCACCCCAAAATCTCATCCTACACCAACCCTATATATCAAAGCCGAACATCATCCTCAAATCCTACAACGTACGATGAAACATTTAACAAAAATTGGGATGACCGACCCAAGACGGCCTTGCCACTTATATTTTCCCATTATTTAAAAAAAAGTGGCGATCACCCTCCATATCGACTGTCTGTCAACCCTACATCCACAGCCCAATCAATAAATTCTCACTTCAAAGACGCAAAATTTGGAGGAGAACTAGACGAGAGCATTGAAATTACTCTCTGCAATTATGATGTTTTCGCTGAACGACTGGAACTCACTGCATAGAAGAAGGCTCTGTTTTTCAGTAACACCCTTACTAAACCTGCAAATAGATTTTTCCTTGCCAATATCACTCCTGTCATGACATATGATCAAATCTGCGATACAATGATAAATTATTATGACTCAGAAGATCGGCAAGGAGAAGCAAAGCTCCGAATGGATAACCTTATACTATCCACTTACATGGAATAAAACGAGATAGCCGATGTCTCCATCAGTTTGAAGAAATTATGCGCATTTATAGACCGTCTCAACACTCAATGTAAGCCAATTTTTCGTAACGGAGATTACAAATTAACAATTTTAACCAAGGAGGTTTCCTCATATTAATAGGCAAAAATAAGGCGAACGAATAAATTATCAAAACAACACACTTATCGATCATTCATAGTTTCACTCAATCACACCGATAATTTAGATAATGAAACTCAATCTCTATCGAAAGGAGAAACTTCCGAAACAAACCTCACGCTTTATGGACAATATGAAAATCAGCCATACAAACGATTTCACAATAAATCATACAATAACAACAAATCTAACAACCAGCGGCAAAATCAACCAAACCAATGTCAAGGGTCTTCGCGACCCTTCCGAAACCACAATGGACGCAGGGCAACGAACAACCGCTCAGACGGCTCCAGGTGTGGATACTCCCTATGGAAAGCTAGCCGAAAATGTCCACTCGGATCCATGAAGTGCTACATAACTATCAGGCTACGAAATAAAAAAAGATCCGTATACATATATGATGTGATACATGGCTATGAAGATGACGCAACGATGGACGGCCCAACTCAATGGAACAATATGGATGAAACCTCATCCAACGAAGCACAGACCCTTGAAACACAACTGGCAAATTTTTCTTAACAATCACCAGATTAGAACGAGATAAATGAAGAACTTTGTAAAACCAGAATCGCCTCACACATATTCCAGACTCTATTTGCACAAACCTCTACACCATCATGCTCTCAACAACTCTTCACCTACGAAACGGAACCATGCATCCAAAGTACTAATAACGAATTATTGATTTACTTCTACCACATTCTCATCTTCACACTCAACACTCAACACATGCGAAGGTTTAGCTCCCGAATTTTGTGTTGACCCCAGTGTCCCGAGCAGCGTTAAAGGAAAACAATTTCTCAACAAAATCAATCAATAGTTGGGCATATGAGAAGCTCGTATACAACAATTGTCAAACTCATTCAAATTCGGTGACATAACATTTCCATCGCTTATAACTGTGGTTTCCATACTGGCCACACCAACCACACTTCCGTACATTCAGATTTATCTGGACGATGTGAAAGCCGTTGTAGCTACTTTACTTGGACTAAACATCCTGGATGAAAACCAGCTGATGATATATATCGTATACAACTGTCCCTCCAAGCGACGAAAAATCGAGGACGGACCCACAACCTTCTAGTTGGAGGAGTGGTACCTTCCCCTTTTTCAAAGCGCATCTACTCATTTATTCACACTTATTCATGCTCATACCACGACCAATATTAACTAAAAAAAAACTATCTGCAACGCCTTCATCAGCAATTTTCCCTTCACCTACAAAGAGGTTCAACTTACGGAAAAGGACCAATCCCATCGAAACAGACCTTGAAACGCTTCGTATTCTCAATAACATAACGAACAGATGCGACTCGTACCAACGTTTACAGAATGCACCATCTCTTTTCAGGGTGTCTTTCTGTTTAGACTCTGCCAGATTTAACGAGCGTATTTTCATCGACACATTACACATCATAATTAAAAATATGAAGAACAAGATATTTCATCTTGTCTATGAATGTACCCATTTCAACTCTGCTATTCGTCTAAAATAAATAGACACAAAAACCGTTCGGAACGCCATGATCAACTGCTGGTCGTCAATTTACACTGGCCTGCCGAACAGTATAATTGTCAACCAACGTTCAAATTTTGGTGATAATTTCATTCGCCTGGCCGAATTGGATGGCATTCGAATGGAGCGCACTGTCATCAAGTCACAAAATTTTCTATTCATCGTCTAATTTTATCACTCTCCAATTCGCGCTACCTTCTTCAAGATCCTCCTGGACCATCCAAAAGAATATTTCGATTTAATCTTATCGTTGGCGGTGAAAGCGCTTGATGATACATCAGGACCCTACATCCTAGTTCCGTTAGCACTTCTTTTCGGTTAACTGTCCCAAACATCGATTCCAGGAGAAACAACAACTGATACGACCACCGTGGAAAGAGTAAGGTTGCTGAAGAAGCTCTACTTCATATATGCCAGCACCTTGAAAAGATGCAAGTAACACGAGCACTCGTTCACAACGTGCCTGCTGCTGCCGATAAACATTATGAAACAGGCGATGACGTCCTCTTATACCGCTATAAAGGCCACTGAAACTCTAAAGGCCATTTCCTCGGACCCTGTAAGGTGGCATCATTCTACCATACATCAAAATTGGTACACATCATCGACTTACATAACAAAAAACCAATATCTTATAGCATGACCCAAGTCAAACTTCACCTTGTGCCTAACTAATTAGGTTCAACATTTTTTCGTGACTGAAGACTGTCGCTATCACGATTATGTACCCCATCTCCGAGTGCTGACATTTAACTCACCGAAACCTTCAAAACGTCTGACGAAAGAAGAAACATCCGTGAAATGATGAAAGCTATGTGCCTTAAAATATCAAAGCTGATGAAACGTGTAAAGTTCAAGGTAATATTAAAAGAAGATGTACCCTATAACGCTAACATCTTACATGGACGATTTTTCTTAACACTAAAATCATCCGTCGATGGAACGATACTCCATAAGGCACGGTTTTTGAAAGGCGGACGTCTCTATAAATTATAGGATTTATGGTCCCCTCATCACGAACCCTTCAACCACAGTCCATCCTTTTAATTTTGGCGCTTTATTCAGCCTTTTCATTTTACGTATGGATGTCCGACGGCACCGAAGATTACCTGTAATCCGCCATCCCCATCTCTAGAGACTTATTTTTAAATACCGTGATTCCTCAATTGGAATTAAAACCAGATAAGCGCTTACAAATACTACGTTCCCTCTATGGATTATCAGAATCCCGGAATTTATGACACCGAAAACTTCAAAACCACCACATCCATGACCTGAAAATTGTCATGGACCATCTCAAAAGCAACACTTCCTTTGATTTAAACCTGACCAATTCGATATTAATTAGAATGTCCAGAACCTACGTTGATGACCTCCTTCGCACTGGAGATGTCACATTTTACATATTTCTCCAAGGCTACAGAACGAAAATTTGATATGAAACAACCCGAATCACTCCCACCTGCTTTCTCCAGCTTTCGCTTAAAATGCAACCCACCCTCCATCATAGATCAAACACAGCGCCGCTACATCGTTAACTGTTTTGTCCACGTACTGTAATTTTTAATACATGAGGCGTACAAATCGGACAGTAGAAAATAAAAGTAAGAAATACTACGGGACACCTTTTAAGGTTTGAAAAAGTGCACAGATATGATATTGAAGAATTTCAAACACCGGACATTTCTGTGTATTTTCAATGCAAAAAAGTGCACATCGTTTAAGAGAGTGAATTAATACTTCGTAAATTACTACGAAAAATTTAGTTTAAAATGGATGTCATATTGACTGTTACTTTGATATGTTGAATGTAACACCGCAGTTTAACCCAAGTTTCCATCCACTGGATGGAATTGTGAATGGGGGATCCAAAACATCATTCATTTCATCAAAGAAAAAGTGGATGGTACTACAGTTTGTGATGGAGACATGTGTGATATACGTCTGTGTTTCCAGAAATGGACTGCATTGTCCAAAGGGTCGACTACGGTGCAGAAAATGCACCGAACTGCGATTTTTGGATGAAATAGAGTTTCCGCATTCATTGTAGCGAATTTAATCGTGTTTGTCATTTACATTCATTTTCTTAAAAATGTAAAAACATTGTGCAGTTCGGTCATTCATCTGTCGCAGTGTCAATGAATGTGCAGAATATTATTAATTTTATCGAAAATATTTACAGTATAAAATCAAAGCCCATTCTTTAGTACTAGTGATCATAGAATGAAATGTGATTAAAATTGAGGACTTGAAAATTTAATTGTGATTGTGTTAACAGTTGGATTATGTATTTCACGCGTTCTAGGGTGAAGTAAATACCACTTTTTGAACATAATATGTTGATAATTTCTTCCAATGTGAAATGTACAATAGATATGTATATTTGTAGTACATCTAAACTTGATTGTAAGACAACGTCTAAAAAGGTACTTCGAGTAATAATGCTGGAAGTTCCAGCACTTTTAAAACATGATGCACCATGTTTGAAACAGGCTGGAAGTAACTTTTCAGACGTTCGTCTCACAAAGGGCATTCATGTTATATGTAGTACGATTTCCATTTTTAGTTACGTAGTAGCAGTAGAATTTGAAGTACATCTTTAAAACATTCTGGTTGTTACGAAGTTGAAAGGAATAGTCGCGTGAACCATATGAATCTTTCAAAATTATTAACATTATTTTGTTCCTTTTGTTATCCAAACATATTTAATGCCATTCTTAAATCCGTAAGTTGGCCTGTAGAAAAGGCTTACCATATAAATGGTGGTATGTCCATGGAATTTGATCCTTAAATGGCGCAATGTCGAAAATTGAGGGTACTACATGTACTGATGTGCTATCGTGTCGAAAGGTACGATGTAAAACCATTCTACTGTTTCAATGATTGGAATATTGTCCCTGTATTACGATATTGCAAAGAATATTCGATAAGATTTTCTGTTGCCCACCGAAGAAACGCATGATTTAAATGCCGGTCAATTGAATTGAGTTGTTTTTTACATTCCATCTAATGGACAAATACATGTTTCCCGACATGCTCTGTTCCTGCCTCTGTGTTTCTCGTAATGAACGCCTACTTCCAAGCGGTGAAAGTGTACGGATGTGCCAGGGAACCATTCATTTATTTTATCGATATGAACTCACGCATTGGTCCATTCGTAGAATGGACATTCAAACATCGTGGATTTTCCCTGGGCGTTTATTTTGTCAAAAACTTGTACTTTTATGAACACCCGGCATTCATTGTTTTGTAGTTACGTGCAGTTGAGACAATTAACCATAAAACATAATGTGGGCCCCAATATTGGTCATTGCTGTCACCACCTTTTAATCCAATTTTATGAAGACAGTGATTACAGTAGTGCGTGTATGACCACCAGCAATAC
>JAULBU010050248.1:0-32623 GCA_032358235.1 Odonthalia washingtoniensis | reverse complement strand
CCACCACCACCACCACCCTCTGCCCACCACCACCACCACCCTCTGCCCACCACCACCACCACCCTCTGCCCACCACCAACGCCACCACCACCGCCACCCTCCATCAACACCCCATCCAACCATGTCCGAACTGCCCGCCAACTACGATGCAGCGCCCACCGTGCGCCCTCCCCGCCAGCTCACTGACGGCTACCCGCACATCCCGTCCCAGCTCTGCCACTTGGTCGCCGGCGGCACAGATACCCGCTTCTCTCGCCTCACGCGTCGCACCGCCCGTCCCGAACCCGTCCTGTTCCCTTCCAACCACACCATCGTCGAGATCCCAATCAGCCCCGAAGCCCTCCGTTTCATCGCCTATATCTTCTTCTGGCTCATGTGCCTCTTCGCCATCACCATCACCAAGACCGTCACTTCCAAAATCCTTCTGTCCGGGCCGAGCCCTGGCGCCCCAGCCTGCGCCCCATTCGACGGCCCGCGGAGGGCAAACGGCTTCGACTACACCACGGACTCGCATCTCATAGATGCATTCGGCTTCAACAATGTGAGTTTGCAACCCGTATATATATATATATATATATATATTCTCTCTCTCTCTCTCTCTCTTTCTCTCTACTTTTTTTTTCTTTCCGCCCGCAAGCGCTCTAAACACAATTTCTGACCCGATCTTCTTGTCTCATGTTAAAATGTTATATATGGTGATCAAATGCAGATATGCGTCAACTGGGATTATACACCATCCCGTGAGCTGACGGCGATCGTCTACCCGCTGTTTGAGTATTGCCTGTTGTTGTATGTCGTATTCGACTTCCTGCTCATGGCTGTGACGTACAAGCGTGGTGGCATTTCATCCAAGATGTGGAAGCTAGCCAAGTTGATGTTACCAGTTCAATTATTATTATGTACGATGTTTCGGATGATCTTCATCATACTCGCTTATACCAACGTACGCGGCCACACAGCTGGATTCTTATGTCTTCAAATTGCACTCATCACCGTGACGGTCATGAACACGTTGTACATTCTCGATTCCGGTGTATTCTATCGTTGGATGGGTGGTGTCATCGGCACACGTACCATACTTTATATATATCTCGCCGTTAATATCGGCATCGCCGTAGTGAAACTATACCTCACGGCGTACGTGGTATTCGGATGGGGTCTACCCACGGATTTTTATCCACCGTGGGCGAAGGCGCCCGCGCTCGCAGGTAGAGTAGTCGGTCAGATCGTGGATGTAGTGTGGATGATTTTCAATGCTGTGTTGCCACTGTTCATTGCGTATTGCAGGTCAAGGTCGGAACCGAGACTGATTGTGAAAATCGATTTGGAGGATATCGAAAAAGTATACACCTGAGACGGGGCATATTTGTTTCAGTTAATGTTAGCGCCCCAGCGACATTCCAAACCGCTGCAACCCTGTTGACAGCTATTGACTTTTACTACACTTACTGTACATAGCAAAGTACAGTACACTGTATTTTCAGCTGATTACAAAAGAGCAATGTACTGTACAGTACTATTTTTAGAAATATCATAACTGTATTCAAATGAAGAGAAATTTTCACATTATTATTATCAGTACTGTACTCCAAACGTTGTATAAAAGTTTTTATCGTGAAATGTTCTATTGTGCGGTGTTCACAAGATCGATAAGAGAATGGTCATCGAGTCCAAATGACTTCTCTCACTCGAACTATTTGAAGTTATGAGACTTTATCTGTATTGTCATGACAATACGTCCTGCACCGCAGATGACACCTTACACGTTTATTACTCTTAACCAAACAGTATTAAAAAGCATAACGAACGTGTTAAAGTAATCATGAGAGATCGTCTTCATCTTCACTGTTGTTACACCTAATTACGAAGAATTCCTAACTTAGAAACCACGAAACATTTACACATATATATAGATGGTTTTGGCAAAGAGCAAGTTTTGCTCTTTGCCAAAAAATAAAGCAACCACAACGACATTTAATATGGCGTTTTGGAAATGCGGAAATGGGTAAATTGTAGTTATTTTGTGGCACCGGTGTAAGCCACGTGGCAGAAATAACGAGAATTGGGGGAAATAGCCATTTTACCTGTAGCTATTTCGGCCTAAATTACCACCGATGAAATGGTTATTTTCATCGAATGCGGTAAATAAAAAGCCTCTGCTTTTCCATAATAATGGTGCATGATCGGGTTTCTGAAGAAGTAGGGTATTATTTTCTGCTTCGTCGGTCTGATTTTTTTTTTCATGTGAATATAGAGTTTTAATTTCAGCTTCGTCAGCCAGATTTATTTTTCCTGTTGTTCCCAACTCTTTACAACTCTTCCGAACTCTACCGTACCCCGCGCGCGTAAAAAAATGTCAAATCTAAACAACGCCGAAACAGACTCTACTGCCGTCACCGTCGGAACGGACACAGGAGGCATCGTTAACTCCAATCAAGAGGTAAGTCAACGTTTCCCACGACCTTCTGTCGCGCGCACAATTATTGAAAATACCGACGACACGCCATCGTCTTCTTCACCATATATCCTTCAAAATGGAAATGCCATGCCACTGTACCCGTCATCACCTCCCGTCCCCCCACAACAGCAATCGACTTGAAGACGCAGCGTACCGGACGGGGGAAACGGTACAGATTTGTTGAACACTTTGTTGAGAAGCGTTGCCAGTGGAGGTGAGAGGGATAAGATGAATTTAATTTTCAGGTTGTAACAACAGCGTTCTTCGAGAAGATGCCTGTTATATCCTTCAACTCAACAGTAAAGCCGACCAAAAAACGTAGCTGGATAGGATAGGTACCGTCGTTTGATGAAAAAGAGACGCAATATGGTGGATACAAATCTGGTCACGTCCGGTATTGCTGAAGTCAATACCGATGCGGATGACCTTTTGGACGAGTTAATACTACAGACTACAGAACGATGAGATGGAGGGTAAAAACAGAGTCGGACTCTTACGGGAAAGGGAGCATTTGTTTTTGGAAAGTGGTACTAATATTCGCGAACTTGCCGTGAGGCGACGTAGAAGTGTGGAAAACATTGTGGATGTGGATGGAGATTCTTCGGTTGATCATAGTGGTGATATATCGTCTTCCCTCAGAAAAAAGAGACGGCATATGGCTGAAGACGATTTCGATGATGACATGCAGGCGAAGTTGAAGGAAGATATGGTAATACGTCCGAAGTACGAGGCGGAAAAGATAGAATTACAGAGGCAGAAAATAGCGTTAGAAAGGGAAAGACTGGGTGCTGAGAAAGAGCGTTTTATGAAACTGTTAGAGAGAAATGAGAGTCGGTTGGAACTAGAAAAAACGGCTGGAAATTGGTGTGATGGAGAGGAGAAGAGCAGCGGAAGAACGTTCGAAGGTTGTTGATGTCTTGCGCTATTGGCTGAACAATTGAAGAAAAATTAATTGCTGGGCTATACCGGCAAGTGTTTTCTTTTTCGTTCTGTTGACTGGCGTTAAATCGGTAAGTTTTTCTATTTCTATCGTTCCATTCCTTGCATTCTTTTTCTTCTTCCAGTTTTCATATTCTCAATCACCTCGCACAGTCTCCTCAATACTTCATTGATCCATTTCACAATTCTTCTTCTGCTTTGGACTTCCCTTGACAACATTTAAATCCCCGCTCATCCTGCCAAAAGAGAAAAGAACATACACTATGGCGTCACTAAATCCAGCCTTCTGTTTGTCACCTCCGTCATCTTATCATTACGTCTACTTCACTTCCTGGCAATCATAAACATACCAGCCATCATCGTCATAAAGAATGTCATTTCAACCTGTTGTATCATAGTGTAAATATAGGGATGAAAAACATATCACATTGAAAATTCCGCCTAACTACAGCTCCAATTCACCTCGATCGTCTCCTAAAAGCTCACCTACGATGGTATAATCGATGATGAGGTTGGTAATGATGATGATAGTGCATGTATTACGTTTACACCATTATAGAACGGAAGATACACGTGCTTTGCAGGTTATTTGCAGCTCTTGAATATAGATCAACTACTGATTTACCCGTATAAGTTACTCGTGTATTGGATTCAACAGATGAAAGATTAGCAAGGTTCGATACCAAAATTGTTTTTGAAGTCACTAGATTTGAAACTGTGTCTGCACATGTGGTTGGACGTTTTCAGATTGCTGTTAAAGAAGTGAATATTGATTTAAGTGGATTGAAATGTGAAGCTAGAGCTGTAATGATTGAAGCTTTTTAGAAATTCTTGGTCTGTTTACAATCATTCTTTTCTTCACACTTTATTTTAATAGCACCCATTAAAGTGTCAATACGTCATAATCACCACCTCCATCACTTCTTCACAAACAACAAGACGCACATACATCATGGAAATCATGGAAATCAACCGATCTACCAAGCACTGTAATAGAATTTATTAATATGAGTCGTACTAAAGATGTATGTGATGCTGTTTTAAGAAGTGATGGTGATGATGATAATATACCGCAAAAAGGTGTCATTCATGTTGGTGCTTGTTCTGATGTTAAACCAGCTACGCATTTGGCTTTGCAGCGTTCTGTTAAATGGATAATGAGTATTGAACCTAATCCAAATAACTATGAATATCTTTCAATATCTACTAATCAAGTTATTCATGATAAGTAAGGATGCTTCATAATAGCATGTTCCAGCGTTGGGAACACGCGACGATCGAATAAGAAATTCACATGTGAATTTCTTATTAGATAGTCACACGCAGCTGCAGCTGTCGCACGTATATCGTTACCACTCCTAATGTTATTACTGTAATCAATATTGAGTAATAGCAGCGCATCAACAAGTCCTTTACAAGCACCAGTAGAATGTACGGCATCTGAACAACTTCTTTATATACGACCTGGCCCACCACGTGCATACGAATGATGACGAACAACTAAATTGAAATCAACGGTGGTCAATACCTAAGGAATATATTCCAGGTGTTCGTAAAGGACTTGAAATGGAATTGGGTAATGCAATAACTGAAAGGAAATGCTTATGACAGGAACTTGGGAGGCATAGAAACAAAGAACAGCTTTAATTTAGCATTGAGGGTACGTACTTAAAGTGGGACTCGAACAGTCAAAGTACACACCTACCTGACCCCCATTTCCAAGGCAGGTTTTAAAATTAAGTAAAACACTTGATGATATGAATAGTAAAGATATGGTTGCGTGACAAACTTTTAGAGATAGTGTGAAATCGTTTCGTGTCCATATTTGTTTAATATATTTATAGCTCCACTCTACTCCCTTCCGAACACTGCTCATTTCAGTATTGAATATCTGTTGTTCAGAAGTAGCGGCAAAACTGTCAAAACCAACTTGCACCCAAGGTCGGAGACAATACGCCTTATCCCCAAAAATGTGAAATTGCTCTCCATTTATGTTGAGACAGTTTTCTAAAACTTCGTTTAACCCGATCTCCCTTAGAACAATCAAATCATGTCTCCTTCCAACCTCAGGACCGTACAGCGATAATATCAGCCCATCCGGGGTCGTGATTGTCTGCTAAATCAAACAGGGCATGCGTTTGTGACCTGAGTAGCATGCCCACTGTAGTGAAGTTATACCACCCGGCTGCTCCATTCTTATATTCGTGCAGTCCAAAAATCCCACACATTTATCAAGCGGTGCTCCCTTCGATCTTACCCGTTCGGCATACAACGGCGCTCTTTACCGCATGAATTCTGATATGAACTCTGTCACGAGGTGACTGTAGCTGCTTACAAAGTTCTCAGTTGTTCCTAAAAAGATTTCACTGAGGACAGGACTAGGCATTCCGAAAGCAAATTCCAGGTCCATCCAGTTACACGGAATGGAAAGTCGTTTGAGAACAATACAGCATGAGTTCATCTCATCGCAGAAATACCCTCTTCGTTTCGTTTTCCCGTATGGTAGATGCAACAGATATGCAATTTTCTGAATGTCCGTCACGTGGAATCGGAAATCGTGCCACGAAAGGTGGTCGGAGTACGTCGCGATGTTGATAGTGGAGTAACGTATGTGCTCTTTTCTTATCTCTATTTGTTCAACGTCGCTTTTTGCATGCTTGTACCGTTGATACAGCCGTACCTTCATCATCGCGAACGTGTTGCACGACATTACAGCTGCAAATGTGTTCAACCTCCGTTTCTTCCATTTCATTACCCGGCCGATAGCGTATGACGCCTTGGCTACCATACCCTTCCCGCGTGTTTCCTTCTTTTCGCGGTTCGCCTTGTGCGTTTTTTAAAAGTTTTTTTTCGCTTTTTCCGCACTCAACATTTGCATACGTTATACCATTACCCACTTCCTACTCTTCACCCCACTTTGCATTACTTTCCAAAATGAATTTTCAGGAAGTCGTAAAATTTAAGGATTCGCTATTTTTTTACACGTAGCCAAAAAAATACCCACAACCAATTACCCACTCCCTATTTTCCAAAACGCTCTAATGCAGTTGTGTTTTTTTACTTTTTGACTACATGTTTCCAAAAATAGCACGTCCACTTTTTATACACTTTTGAAAACGGTGTTTTGGCAAACGACGAAGCGGGAAATGTAAGTAAAAGATTCGCCATAGAAATGACATAATTACATTCACAGGTTCTTATTTATTAATTTCAAAGCAAAGAACCTTACAGAAAAAGGAGGGAAAATGAAGGGAACAGGAAAGAACAGTGGTCAGTCGTCACTGTTTGACAACTGAAAATGGGGAGAAAGATGAAAAAGACAAGGTGGGAAACTACAAAACGCCAAAGGGAGGATACTTTATGGTCGCACAAAGGAAGTATGTGATTGGCTGTGCAAAAGTGCGGAAGAAGAAACGGTTTAGAATTTTTTCCGTTGCGCTTGGAAGCACAACGGCCAGTCCCGGCATCACAATGAAATTGTGGAAACGATACAAGTAAGGTAAAAAGGACGTTAAACTAATAAATATGAGGCAGAAGACGATAATGTCACCGACATTTAATGTGAACGCGTACCCACGAAAATGGTCACTACATGAATTTAGATTCAGGGTCAGTGATTTGAAAAAATCATAGACGTTTTATATTTTCCCACCGTTTTGGCAAACCACGGAGAACTTTACCAAAAATCATGGTCACCTTCTGACAAATCCGAAAACATAAATGTTGAGGGGGAGGGCGACATTGTATGCGTAGTGAATAAAAGGGAAGGAAGCTCCGCTTGACAAGTGTGTCGACTTCATCGACTGTACCAAAAACCGAATGCAATGGCTCCCATGGGGTGAATAGTAATCAGAGAGCATGCTATTATGGGCACAGAAGGATACCGTGCCTCGTCTATCAATCTCTGACCACGCCGGATGGACTTATATTTTCGCTATACGGGCCTGAGGTCGGCAGGCGTCACGGAATGAAACTATTAAGGACAGTGGGTTAAATGAGATTTTGGAGATGTACTTCAATATAGAAGGGGGACAATACCACAAACATGGATATGGCGCGTTCGTCTTGACACCATGGTTTCAAGTTGGATATGACCGCAAACATTCCACGACAGCGCATGCTATTTTTATTACACAAATAAGTGCGGTGCGAGAAGCCGTAGAATGGAGTTACAGATATTTAAAACAAATGTGGATACAAGTGATTTTCCACGTTCCTTGAAGGTGCGGGAGGTACCTATTTTCCTGCTATATATTGCATCTGCCCTTCTGTTAAAGTTCAAGACCTGCATTGAAAATGGAGGTCAAGCAGGGTCATATTTCACCTGTGCCAGTCCAACACTATCTCAGTACCTAAATGCATGATTTATTCATTACTACTTCTTTAATTGAGATGCCAATAATGAATACACATCAAGAAATTTAGATTGTTCAAGTGCAGCCGCCGTCCGTTCCGAAGCGTCTATGTCCAGCCTCCGTTGCTGGATTTGGAGTCGTTTTTCATTTGTTCCAAAGACTTTATTTAACCTACCATTCTCCGCCTCTATCTGTGTCTTTTTAAAATAAATTTGTTCCCTTTTCCTACAATTTGCACCTCCAATCTTTGTTGTTACAAAACCAGTTGTATCTTCTTTATTGTGATTTTTTTTTCGCGTAGTTTTGTTTTCCGCCAGGTTCTTCCGTAACATCAGTTCCATTTCGCCATCTAATTCTTCTTTCTGTTGCCTTCTCCTTAGCTTCCTTGCCGAGGAACTGGTTTCCTGCACCTCTTCATTCTCTTCAACATTTTCCCTAAAAGCCGCTTCCTCCTCTCTACAGCCCCCAAGACCGATTGCCCTATTATGTATATTATTACCGCTGTCTAGTAGCTCTTGATCCCGTCTCCTTAGATTATTAACCTCCGCCCTAATTTGTCCGTCCAATTCGTCCTTCTCTGTTATAAGTTCGTCCAATAGTCCATCAGTCCCTGTTAATTCCTCAGCGATCCCAGAGGCTGTAATGTTGGCGGCAACAACCTCTTGAAACTTCTCGACTAACCGCTTGTATCTGTACAATAATGACTTTATATTAGGACGTCGTATGGTGAAGGGGCCGTTTTGCCAATCATATTTTCATAAAATTGCGCACTTACCTCGTCAAATAAAATTTCTGTCTGACCCCATTTAGAGACATGCGCACCGGTCCGCATTACCGCCCCGAGGAGGCATAGATAAGAATCCCCATTGAACCTGAACCATCTATTGGTATTGCCTTCCACAAATCTGGGATTTCGTCTTTCTGAAGGTGTTGTTAGTGATGGATTACTCAGTATTTGTGATTGTGTTGTCGGAGGGGGTGGGGGTGACGGATAACTATGTATTTTTGATTGTATTATTGGTGGGGGTGGGGGTGACGGATTACTATCTACTTCTGATGGTGATGATTGTGGGGTTGACGAATTACTATCTAATTGTGATGGTGTTTACTGTGGGGGTGACAGATTTAAATTCATAATCGATCGTGTTGTTTGTGAGGGTGACGGTATATATTTTTTTCTGATGGTAATATCGGTGACGGTGGGGATGTTAACATAAATTTTGATGGTGGGGCACAAAGTGAATAGGGAGTAAGTCCAGACGATGTCAAGCAGACAGCGACCATGATTATTGAGAGAACTTCTCACAATCCCCCGTGCTTGACGTCATATGGAGTTGCTATTGAGGGAATTGATGAAGCAGTGAATGCATCAACTATAAATTTGTATTTCGGACAGGGAGAAGCGGTTTTGTGAGAATGCCAGCCAGGTTTTGAGCAGTAGAGAGGCGGTAGAGGGAGATGTTACATGATTTGATATGGTGATGGAGGTGATGGTATTATGTCGATATTTTTCGATCCTTCGTCTTACCAGTATGTGTTGTGATATCAATGTCGTCGTTGTTATCTACAAAAAGAGGTGTAGGTGGTAATTTTGAAGTTCAAAGTTCTTGTAGCAGACGGTGTATACAAGGGTGTATTGTAGTGTTTTAGAGATTCGATACAGTCAGAGTCGGAGAACCATGTTAGAGGATGTGAGGAGGAGGCAGTAAATGTGATGCATAATGATTGTGATCAGAATAGATATCGAACCAGCTAGTGAAGGAGGAAGAAATGTTTCTTTGTAAGCGATTCCTTTATAAAGAGAGCAAGTCGGCCTCTAGAGAAGTCGATATTAAACCGCGTGCGGTAAGGAAGATACCTGAAATTTACGAGAACGGAGAGAAATAGATCTTTCTATTTTTGGTTGAGCGGTTCTGTAGTGCTGTCATAATCGAAAAATATTTATGGGGAAGAGGTGTGGAGCTGGGGTTGCATTATTGTAGATTCAGTTTTAGAGCGACTTTCCTGATTAGATTTTGTCTAGAAAGGGATATGTCGCCATTGTTGGCATAGTTGATGTACCAGCATAGGAAGACAGTGAGATGGCCCAAGTCTTTGACTGCGTACTTAGTTTGTAGCTGGTGAAAGAACTTGTGAATAAACTCGATGGTGGGAGCGGTGACAAGAAAGTCGTCAATCGTATTAGACCAGTGACTGTAGTGTATGAATGGGTGAGATTTAGATTGTTTGTAGTGATCAGAAAGGATATGAGTATTCGGACCTGTTAAATAGATGTTGCATGCCAGTTTCGATCAGTATAAGTTCATGCTAAGAATGTCATATGGAAAATTAGGAACAGCAAAAGTGCCATCAGAAAGTGGCATTTGACGTACATAAAAATGTAGTTTGGATCGTATTCTTCGTGGGTAATTGCGGATTAAATACCAAAGTGACGTATTGGTTGATCATGGTGGCTGGAATGAGCAAATAGAATGCAGGATGATGTTTTTTGCAGCATAGGCGCTGGTATGATCAGTATTGTAGTGGAGCTTCGTTGTCATGAGATCATAGCGCAAAGGGATTTGCGTGCACCCATGACAGAATGTCACGATTATTTGACCTTTTGTATTTGTAGGTCATCGTCAGCACGACAGGTTTATGTTGTTGTTTTAGATTAGCGGATAGCAAAGAGGAAGGTATCAATTCTATGACTTTGTTGGAATTTAGTTGTTGAATTTTGGTGATATGCGCTTCCACCCAAACAGAGGCATCAGGGTATTTGAGAGGATGGTGAAGATTACGAGGAGAAAGGGTGTCAGTTTTTACTGTTAGTTGGATGGGGTGAGTGTGATATAATTGAAATTTAAGGCCAGCGATTTGATCTAGGTACAGGTTGGGATGGTATTGTTGAAAGTCTGGGACACGGAATGTTGATAGTACGGAAGTGTCAAGGAAAAGTATGGTGACATGAGTGGAGTTGTTATTATGTAGGAAACAAACAGGCCTAGATCGCGGGGTTAATTTTCGTTTCGATTCCCTGTAGTCTACAACGGTACCAAGCGCACCAAGGAAGGAGAAGGATTGGAAATTTGTACTCAGGTTACCAAATTGATATGGGTGGTTTTTGGATCTTTATATGAGGGAGACGATTGTACTTGAAAGTCTCATCTAAAATATATCAAAATCAATTTTTTGTGGGAGTTACGTGCAGTATCAATCAATGTACGATTGATAAGTTCTGAACGAGAGTTGGATTGAGGTGGGTGGTGTGCAATAGTAGTATCTTGGATGCCATTGTTATGAGGAATAACATTATAGTACGAGACACATATTAGCGCTCGTTATCTGAGTGGAAGCGTGAAGTGTATCGGCCGTGTATGTGTTGTATGTAGTTTAGGGTATCCGGTATTATTTTTACCAGCTCGGATCATGAACGGATGGGCTTGGCAATATTGAAATGTTGAAGCATTATGCGGTGTCAAGAAATGTTACGATATGTCAATGAGCCCTTCCAGAGGGTGGGTGGATGGGTCCATTCGCGTCAGTGGATACGCATTTTCCAGCCGTGGATGTGTATTTTGATGATGATCGATGTGGAGACTTGGCTATCTTTCCGTCCGAGAAACCCGAGCAGGTGATGAAAAATTATGTACGGATGTGTACATGTTGTAGAGACGGAAATTTGTCACTATGTATGATTGTCTTAAGTTGGGGAATAGGTGCATGGTTGGAGGACAGATGGAGAGCCATTGGGGAACCCAGTTTGGATGGATGGGGAGTTGAGAGGGAAAGAGAGGATTGAAGTAGTTTTAGTACCGACATTTTTGTTATTTTATGTTGCTTTTATGTTGGGGACATGCTTTGTTTAGAAATAGTGGAATCGGTGGAGACGACATGGGAGGATGGGGATGTTTGTAAAGAAGTGGAGGAAATTTGAGAGTGTGGAGGTAATGATTGAGGGCGTGAATCATTCTGGAATGATATGTATGTTTATTGAGGGCATTCGACGATGGATATATTAAGGTATAGGAGCTCGAATGCCACCGAGAAATTGGAGGTGGTAGTTTCAGTACCCGTAGAAGATTAGTGGGGATGTGAAAAGCAATAGCGTATGTTAATATGATTGCATCGTCGTTCTTTGTTAAATCACGAAAGAAAAGTAGAATATATGATATATGAGGTGTAGTAATGGCCTGAATGTGGATGGTACCGATGGCTGTCCGTATGATAAGGGGACCGGAGTGGGTGATGGATCTGTGATAATTGGTAGAAGTGGCGGAATATCGGGGAGTGGTAAGCAAAAAATGGCAGGGACGGGTATTGGAGAGTGTGTGGGATGAGCTCCGCTGTCGAGAAGTAACTTATCTGACGTGTCGTCGTCGTCATCCGAGTGGATGGATTGAGTGCCATCAGACGGGATGGAATGTGAAGATGGGGGGCATTTTGGCATTGATTTATGAATTTTGTATGAATGAGCTGAAGAGAAGGTAGAGGGTTGGTTATTAAAATAGGGCATATATTAAAATGTCAAGTAATTCCTGCCGAATTTTCTGAAGAGAGAATAACTAGTTCTCGAATAATGGAAATTAAGCCAGAAAGGCCATCTCAATCGTTTTCAGTTCCACCTCTATGCGGTTCGTTACTCTCACCTCATTTGGTCTGCGTATGCAGACCTTGTATCGCGCTTGAGAAGTTGTTAGTTATAGTTGGTGCCATTGTGATCCTTGTTGGTGTCGGTACAATTTAGTCCTCAGCCATCTTGATATAGAATAGTGTGTATGTATATGTATTGAGTGCCATGTGGATGATATGAGTAAAATGCAGATGATTCGTGTGAAGTGCGGTAGATCAGGTTGTAGTAGATCAGGTTGTAGGTTGGGATATTTGAAGCTAAACGCTTTCTTGTTTTCAATGGCTGTGTTAATTTTAATTTCGGTATTGGCCAATTATCGTGTATCCAAATCCGAATTGTCAAAGTATACACGTAAGCGCAAAGTGGACTGTACTTGACGGTGTATAATCAACGTCAGGTGGTAGTTCAGTGCCACGAATGGACGCTATTGTATTATTTTAATGGTTGGATAGAAAGACAACATGTGTATGAATACTGTAGTATTGGTGTGCGGAATTTTGGAGTGTGGAGTATGACGCTGAGATATGTTGTAGTGAGCTGGATGTAGTTAACGAGGTCTTTACGAGTTAGCCCAGGAAGAGAGCGACAGATTGGACAAAGGAAAGGGCAACTTGCGAATGCGAATGAGAAAGGACTGCTAACCGACAACAGCTCGCGTGTAGTAGGGAGAACTGGTAACTATACGATAATTCACGACTTGTTGACCTGGGTGACAACACTTGTGGTCTGCAAGAATCATAAACCTATAGTTCAATGGGTGCGGGTAAAAGTGGTGTTGGAGAAAAGGAGTGAAAGGGAAAGTTCGAATGGAGTTCTTGTAAGGGAGAAGAACGCCAGATCAAGAATCCGAGACAGTATATACAAAGTGAAAACAGTCTAAACTTGGAGTGGGTCTAGGTATCAAGTGTCTCATTTGACCAGAAGTTGTTCTAGAAGAGATTTTGTAAGCAGCATGGTAGGTGCGGCATAATGTAAAGTACTACTGGAAACCTAGTAGGTTGAAGGACCACGCTACAATGACACACTAATGACCTGATTACTGTGGGCCGAATTTCGAGCATCTTGCGAATTTAGACTGTAGCCTAAATTTTAATGGTGGTTAATTAATGTGGTCCATAGTAACCAGTTTGTGAGCTCCTGTATTGATTGATACACATCCAACATCACCCCTAAGTGTTGCAACAATTTTGGGGCAGATAGGGGTAACGAAATTATTCCATTGTTCCTGAAGAAAAGGAAGAATTTGGTGTAGATTGTTGAAAAATAATGTCCCCTAATAGTTCTGTTTAAATTTCGTTATTATCTGTAACTATTGAACATTCAAATTAATAACATTCATTAAAGGCGTTTACAACTCTAACCATCGTGACTATTCGAAAGGACATGTTTCATTTTCAGTATAGAAGACATTCATGGTTGTCTACATCATACCTGATACCAGATCCCATTTCTGTTTAAGTGAGCATACTGTAATATGAAAATATATGCCTTCATCTGACGCTGTAAAATACTGCTTCAAGATGCAGTTCATATATCGCAACATTCATCACACATTCCAACTGAAGATGCAGTGATGGTTCATAATGGAAGATAACAAGCTACCCTTTTCCTTCTCAGTCAACAGAACCGTGTTATCGTACGTTGATGGAAGGATAAAATGTACCATACATTACTCAAGAAGAGCAGTGTATATACTATACATATATACCAAAAATTGTTCGTGAAATATTAGTTCACGAACGAGTTTTCACTGCAGATTGCTGATGTTGTTGTCACAATCGCTACTATATGTAAAAAGGCCAAACAAGCTGTACAAAATTTTCTATTCCTGTTATTTCAACAACAGTTCAATTGTCGAGATTTACAACTACTAGGACAGATCACGCTGAGTGCCTCTCCGTTTTAAATAATGACTATGCTGACAAGTTGGCACATGACGGGTTTCAGCGAGGACTTCTCGAGATTACTTGAAGTAATCGAACTTGCATGTGCAATTGCAAAGCCGGATATATAATATAAAAATATTATTCATGTGCTCAAGAAACAAGTTCAGCTGAATACTTCAAGCGATGTTGTACTTCTCCCATTTCTCAATGACATTGAACTATTTGCATCCAGTCAGAAAATTTCACATCCATTGCACATTACATACTTCAAAAATCTTTACAGAATGAAGAAACGTGAAGTTAGAATGTCAAAGGATGCAGATGAGAACGTCGTATGGATATAGGATGATAGAACGTATCCGCAATCGTTCGTGTGTATCCCCCAAAATATATTCAGATAAAATATGACAAAGTTGAATAATAATACCTTGGTCGCATATCCTGTTCAAGAAGTACTTTTAAAATATACCCTACAGTTTCAACGATATATTATAGCCAACGAACATATATTAATGGGCCTTCTACCGGTTTGGTATTAATCCATATCCTCTGAAGCGTACTTATCTGATTTATAAGAAAATGTCTCAATTTATGGTTTTATTCCAATACCGTTTCACTCATCGATAACGTGTCTTTGACGTCACATCAGATGGAGGGGCTCCCATATTGAATTGTCTTACAAAAATCATTGGAATTAATTCTGTCACCTTTATGCAATCACGCAAGGTCTGATTTCCAGGTTCTTTCCGATATAACACCATGGAACATTTTCCTGTTTATTGTCTCATATGATTGTGTGTGACCTCACAGAGTGCAAAAATACATCTGCTACAAGACATGGAATTTTGGTCAACAGACCGTGTTCTGAATGCCTCGGAACAATGGAAGTTATAATTAACGGGTCATAGATCGTGCTTAAAAGTCAGGACGGGTCTAAGTATGCACTTAAAATATTCAACAACTCATTGAAAAGGAAATTTCATGAAAATTCACTAGGCAGAGATAAAAAAATGAGATTGGTCATCAGAGAAGCTGATAGTATACTATCTGACCATTCACTCGAAACTTGGATCCATTTTAGAATAAATGCATGGTATAACAAATGTACTTCCCGGGGATGTAGAATAAAGTTTTACATTTGAGAATTTGCAGAATCTACACCTAGAATTGTCAAAGTTGGTTAATACTTGTTTAATTAACTACTTCGCACCGGGGATATTTTCACTTCCTCGCGGTCCATTGAAGCAACAAAAGAAGTCCTTTTCAATGAATACAAGCATTTGACGAGCGTCGAACTCTATTTTGGTCGCTACATAGAAGAACCACATTCCCAGGATTGCACACTGATTTTTCAAAAAAGGAATCATCTTCAAAATTGAATGTTATATTCACAGAAGATGAGGTATAGGTAACGATAGAGGGGAAGAACTACAAACAGTTGAACATGGTGTTTAATTTCGGTGCAGTCTAGGTGGACTGTGATACATAGTATGACGAGGAATCACCGCTACAAAAATGTTTGTACGCATTATTCTGAAATTGTCAATGCAGTTACGTCTTATAATGTTATAGATGGAAGGTATGGAAATGACTGGAACTACTGGAAGATAAAATTCTTAGTTTTAAAAATAATATGAATGAAATTTTTGAATCTACTATAGGTGATAGTCATATTACATTAAAATATCACCTTTTCGTCCATCTCCTCACAGGTTTGAAAAATGTTCGAAACATGGACAAGTTGAATGCTGTCCCATTCAAATATTTCAACCATTTCATAAAAATGGCGTATAGAACAACATCAAGACAAGCCGTTACAATAATGGATGACACGGTAGCAAGAATGGAGCCTGCAATGATACAGATCCATTCAAAGGATGATTCTAGTCTAGATTGTATTAATATCAGAAACATGAACCAATACCTAGTGCGGGAAGGAGAAATTGTTTCTTTGCACAATATTGGGAAGACGTACCAAGATTGTAATTCAGTGTCTGATTCACTTCACGAAAGATCCCATTATTAACAAACATTACAGTACATATTCAGATCATATGTGCTAAAAACGTTTCTAAGACTGCTCCGTGGTACTTTCAAATATGATAATTTCAAGACTGTGGGGAGTGACATAACCACTGTGTCTGTAAAATATGGGTTTTTATTACGCGATTTTATACATACTATTAAAAATTACTGTCAGATTCATAACCTTATCACATCCTCAACATGGAAGTCTGTCCAAAATAGATACAGCACTTTTTGGCATCACACGATTTTGGGGCCAGCAAGTCAGTAAGAAATAATTTTCTTTTGATAGGGCGTGGTTCTGACGATGAACAACAACTATGGGTTTCTGAAGAACTTTTTATGTTTCATATAAAGAAAAAGGGAAAGGATGATTTTTTTAAACTGTCTTTCGTTCAATACATGGAAGCCACTTATCCAATATACGGATTTGGTATTAATTTAGATTGCCTTTGCCTTCGTTGAGAAACTGGTAAGGAGATAGATTACAGAGGAGGTGTGGATGTACAGAACCTATCTAATATTACTACAGGTATTAGAAGAAAATATGTCATGACCGCATCGACAGCAAAATAAAAGTACCAAAATGGTTCGGTATTGACCATTCAGCTACTGAGAATTATGTCCATGTCCTACGGTCTAATTTTTCTGCTCAGTCCTTATCATATAATTCACATGGACTCATCACCGATTATATATTAATATTTTTACAGAGATTGAAACAGTAGAGAATAAGTCACAATTTAATGTGATGATAAACAAAAATTAATCTTTCCGATGTCTCAGAACTACACCGGATACTGTATTTAATGTCACCATTTAACTAATGTCTGCAATTAATTAATGTGTGTGACACTAATTAAGGTGTCTCTGCAGTCAACATAAGTTCAATTAATGTCACAAACATTCGATCCATAACCGTAACATGGACAAGTGTACTGTAACAGCTTGTGAGAACAAAAAATAATATTAATATCGTTTAATTTTCAGTCGACCTTCGGCGTCTCCTCGCCAGTTCTAAGTCACATAAAATGCCTGCCCGATATTTTCCCATATATTGATTTCTTACTTCACCGAGCTAACACACGTACGAAGGTGAAACAATTCACCTCCCAGTATACCCAAGTTCTCAAGTATTGTCTATGGGTCTCCCATCCTCGCATCTCTTCAAAGTGCTGCACAAATCCGTCAGGAATGCGATGCGGCGAGAATGACCACAACCACAAGTATAACACCCTCATTTGCTCTAGAAGAAACAAACACTCACAATGAAGCATCTGATCCGACACTTCCTACATGCCGACCGGTTCCTCGACGTATCACCCAAATCATGTTCTCACAATCCCCACCCATGCTAACATCGTCAATTGGATGAAAAAACGGTCATAGAGAATGGTGAGAAACACATTTCATTCAAGACCTTGCGTGAGTTCCCACAGCATTTTAGAAGGTCCGTAAACTCCAATTTAACAAGAGCACAGCGTGTTTGGAAATAAAGGCATGAATACGATGAGCATGATGGTTCATACAATACACGTGGTGTTACGTCTTCTATTATACGTGTCACTAGAGACGGATTAAAGCGCATTCGTCTCAAATCACGCTCTGGCATCGGTGCAGCTTGGGTGGATGCGCTTCATCATGACTTTCGTGAAGAGTTTGACGGACTGTGAAGACTTGGTGTCAAGTTCAATATGGCATCGTTGAAGCATCTTGCAATAGAGATACTCAAGAACAACACCAACGATTCCTACAGTGTTAACATGGCTGGACCAAGATCGGAGGTACCAATTATCTTTAAGGATGACTTACAATGGATTCAATCATTTGCCGAGCGTTTTTGAATTGTATGCCGTGCTCATACAGGAAAGAAGATTTCAAGTCCCGAAAAACAATTGGAGCTTGAGATCGCCTTTGCTTATCATCTGGGAGTTCTCTGTGCAATTTTGACTGCAGATACAGTTCGGGAGGATGATTTGGGAAATTGCGATGGCACACACTTCATAATCGATATTGACAATGGTAAGACTCTCGGCTTTACAGGATGTGAAGATGGCAAGTACGCAGAGGTAGTAAGTGGGGGAGAGGGATTTACTATGATGTTGCGAATGAGTGGTGGAAGGGATACCCGTATCGAACCCCCATTTTTTGTTTTCAAGAATAGGGACCGGAGCTATCCAATCCGTGGACTGCCCGATAATGTAGATGGGGTGGCGTAACAAACAGGTCCAAAAGGTTGGATGGACAGGAATGTTATGCCGCAGTGGATGCGAGAGACCAAGGTCATCCGACCCCTCCCAAACAATCGTCAACGAATTCTATATGTTGATAATTGTAGTGGGCATAACATGACTGATGATCTCCAGGCTACATGCGTCGAATCTCATACGGAATTGAGGTACTTCCTCCCAATGCAACCAACCTTATTAAGACCTGTGACAGCTTTATCATACAGAAGATATAAAGAGCTTGGGCTACTCACTGGGAAACCTATAAGATGGGTATGATTCGATCTGGAATGTGGAAGAATTCGGGTAGGCTCGTAAATCCGGGGAAGAAGTTCTTTCTACGTCTTGCAGCACGTTTTGTTCGTGAGGTAAATGCACAACGTGATGATAATGGAGTACAGTTTGCTCGAAAGGCGCTGATGATCACCGGCATGGAAAAGAACTCAAACGGATTGTGGGAATGTTCACAGCTGACACCCCAGCTTTAGAAAATCATCAAGAAGCATACCGCAGTATTTGATGCCGCGCTGTCAGCTCATATGAATTTCCTATAAATTGATTAAATTTTGGCTTCTAATTACAGCTTTATGTGACAATAGTTAATGTTACAATAATTACTGTTTGACAGATTTTTTACAAAATGTCAAAAATTAATGTCAGTGGGGATTTAATGTCACATACATTAAATCAGGTGCGTATTCTCAGATATTGGACACCGAAATAATGTGTGTGACATTAAATACAGTAACCCGTGTAGTAAAACTATTCCGTAGATAATAATTCGTCGCCGAAATTTCTTATATTACTTTTCTAAAATTTCCCCTACATTTTCCCCAATGATGTTTGAATACAAAAAAATAACATGATGCACATAACATAAATGCAACTCTCATAAATACCATAGAAAATTCCAATATTCCGAATTATTATATCTTCTGGTCTTTCTTGTTTTTATTTCCCAACAGCCTTTCTCAGTTTCTCCAAACTCCTGTCTAATATCCACAATCAAAGCGCCGCTACCTCTCCAACTACTTGATTCTCCATCTCCATCTCCACCTCCACTCAATTTTCCTGGCTAGTTTCGTGGTGCTTTTCCAGAGGTAATCTTTCAGTGGACGTATCAACAAGCGGCATCTATTCCTCCTGTTACACTTGCTAGTATTCAACGATAGTACCAATTATTCCCATCGCCTTACGCATCCTGTGATCCATTACTGTAATTAAACCCATTTTGTACTATTTCGATACATCATAAATCATATTTTAAATCGTAGAACTATGTTTGGAATGTGTCCGAAGTTGAAGTGAGAAACATTTGCAGGTTGAATCATTCTCCGTGTCAAAGCGGAAATGTTCATATTGCCCTGCGACGTGTTCAGAACGTTTTCGAAATCAACAGCAACATTGATCTTGATTTCTTTCCCGGTATAGTTTTCCTCATCTGCCATTATTGAATTATTTGTACTATTATATTAGTTTGGATTTGATGTTGTTAGCAATGTTTTCAATGCAGACGATACCTGCTTGATACTGTAAAGGGGGACATTATCCAATGAATTATGAATGCTGAGGAGGGGATGTAAAACAGGGGAATGTCGAGTTACTGTAGAGCTGAGAAGTAATCTCTGAATATCGAAGTAGCAACGTAATAGTAGAGGGCGTATTACAGGGACAGAAATATATATATTCGTAAAGCCGATACTATAAGTACATGGAAATTGTGACAAAGAACAGAATCGTTCATATAGAAAAAGTGAAGAACGATCCGAAAGCAAACAGTTTTTACATAGTCTTAAAATTCAAATATATTTCCATTTTTGTAAAACATAGTCAGCATGATTTCTGAAGAGATCCTGCATTTAATGCAAAAGAGATTAGAGTAATTTCTCTATTAATTCCAGATATAGGAATTTATTTCGATTGATCCATATTGCAAAAATATATAAGATAGAACAAGAGACTAATTCAAGATGATTTAAAATCCATAAATTTAAAACATCTAAGTCATCATGATATAAGTTTTTGAGACATTGCTTGCCAAAACATTATATAAATAAATGTTTGGGCCATTTCACGATCAGTCTCTACGTTGACACACCTGTCTAGTGTGTGAACGTAGGGGTCAGTACTGCAATTTTGTGAAATGTTCACACCCAGTACCGAGATATTTCAAAACGACCAGATCAGTACCAAGAGTTTGCAAAAAGTAACAGATCAGACCCGAGATGAACTTTAGGAGCAGAAGTAATGCCGAGATGTGCAGAACATTACCGATAATTTTACAGAATTTTATTCTATTCGATCCGTTTATCCAGTAATATTAATGGCAAATCGAAGAATCTCATTACTAATCATGTAATCCCAAAAATATTGGCACTAATCAGGCAAGATTCAAAAATATTGGTACTAAAAATGCGATTTGCAAAAAATAGCCAAAACTTAATGTGAGAATCCCGGTATTAATCTAGCGTTTCTGCACCTGAAGAAGTAGCTTTTCCTGAAGGTGGGGGTGGAGTGGCTGATTATTCCTCCTCACCATATAATAATTGCTACAACTCACAAGCTCCTGCAGTATGACCTCGAAAGTGACGAAGAGAAACAGTTTGTAGGATCTTTCTCATACCACGACCTCTTCCTTTTACTAGTGTTCTTTACTGGAAGACCACGTGTAGGAGGTGGAGAGACTGGTACTTGTAAATTCTCTCCGGACGCCAGTAATAGTCGAGCTTCTACGATGTTACTGTCAATATCTGTCGAAGTGGGAGTGGAAAAGTGACATCCTCATACTGCTTTATCCATGTGGCCGAGAGATTAGGGTACCGACATACTTATGGAGGTTGATGGATCCAAATTATTCTGATAGTACTGCCACACCATGAAAAAATGGATATCCGTCACCTCGAGTAGTATATGCACAGCAGGACGGTAGCGTTAGTAGTTGGTCACTGAGAATTACGTTCCTCGCTTGAGATGAATCAGTGTGACTTTTCACAGTTGCTTCCATTTGTCCAGTGCGCTAGAAAACGGAATTGTATACATGTACACTAGACTTATACGACAGAGATAAGTCAGATGCTGCTCCGTTCGCGTTGGTACTGATGATGCACATGCCAATGCTGGTGATTTTCGTGGAATAAATACAGTTAATTGAATATATACAACTGTAATCAGCATTTTCTCGGCTCTACACCGAAAAGTTATTACTCAAGGATGCACATTTTGCTCTCAGCACCCTGGCTTGTGTAAAAGATATCCTGCAGACGCGAATATGAGTAGTATCGCTCACTATCCTTGAACCTAGAAATATATTGGCGCTGCTGAGGCCAGTATTGCAGTTTGATAGCATCGACTTCGGAAGTATACAGAGCACGCAGATCCCTCCGATAAATTCTGATATCATTCGACTTCTCTGCCCAAATAGAAGGTGCCATGTTCTTCTCCACATTGGTCGAAACAAGAAAAAGTTCCGATGATCCATAACCTCTCCATACGAATAGTCAATGGAATTTTCCAGGTGTACTACGGCCACTTCTCCACCCTCATCGAATCTCTCTATCTCCTTCAGAGTACTAAACACCGTCTTACGCATAGATTTGGATGAATACGTCCATTTGACCATCATCAATCTGAAATTATCGGAAAATGTTTTCTTTTATACATGGACAGTGATAGATATGAGATAAATAGGTACGTTTTACTAACATTTAACGTACTGTCCAAATTTCTGAAATTTGAAGGATACTGTAGTCTACTTTTTTCACTACAGTTTAGTTAACAATACATGCCTAATACTATTCGGTTGCCTGCCCCACATTCTAAGTATCAATGCCTGTTATAGTAGAATAGGAATTGAAAATTAGAATGTGCGACGGGCAACATGTCCGTTGATTAAAAAAATTATCAACTTGAATGCCCATGAATTAATGGTATACGTAGATTTCATTACACAATGTAGTTACTAACTACCCAACTTCTTCCATTGGTACATTCACTTCTAGTAGAATTGAGTATACAAGTGGAAGAAATTTGAGATAAGAACCAGATACACGGTCAAACTACGTCCATTTCGTGCCCAATTTTGATTCAGGAAGACGTATTCATGGATCCATTCCATCCTCACATTTTCGAATGGATCATGAACAGCCCTTACTGTGATTCATATGATTCCAAGCTAGTACCAGGAAGCCCACAGTTCTGCACGCGTATGCAATACCATCACACAATCGAAAATTATATTAACGCTTCGTTTCATTGTCCAACACTGCTGTTCAGGTTCGGTCTCTTTCCTATAGTGAAAATTGATGCAATTACTACACATCAACCTTTCTAATGTTTCTAATGAAACATAGTAAATATCATAACTGAAACATTGCCAAAATTCTGACTAATACTACGTAATCTCCTTAACCTCTCATGTCTGAATTGGAACAAAATTTCGTGATCAACAATTTCAATAAATTCGCTCATTTTCCATCAATATTCACTTTTTTGGTATAAAGTCTTACAATAATTTCCAGGCTGATAATATTATTAATTTCCGAGTATACCTTGATGGAATTCACAAAAATGAATTACATGTATTATTGCACTCTGTCTCAACAGAATGATAGAAGCGGATAGGAACTATGTGGTTCTTGGAATCGTACAGCAATACTTCAAGTGTTGTCCCATATTAATGTGAACCAATTCCTTGACAATGTGCAGCATGAGCTGTTGTGATGAGTCTCCCGGTCTAAAAGAACTATTATGAAGTAGAAGGAACAAATATGAGACCGAAGTAATGACGCCTCCCATAAGTGATATCGAAAATACCCACAATTCGTTATTCAAATTGAGCATCCCTCCAAACTTAACCCATCTTCGGAATCTGCTTTTGCGCTGCATTCACATGGATTTCACACATAATTTCATCACTGCAGTACATTACTTTCGCTGTATGTTGCACTTCGTTCAGTAGGCTTGCATATGCCTGTACAAAAGGAGTTTCTTCAAAACGTCTGCCATGCATTACGAAAAGTAATTGATTTCTAACTTCTCGAAAATTTCTTGCGCATGGCTTTCGTGCATGGTTACAATTTGAACGGATGATGGAAGCAATTTTTTCGTATGATTTTTGGACATGTGTTTAAGCTCCGGGATGACGCATCGGGAGGCTTGTTCCGCAGTGCATGCTAGCACGCAATATTTATCCGTATCGGAAACGTTTCGCTCCGAATAGATCTCGGTCCCATTTCTGTGAAGCATTCGCCAGCTCTCACACGACTCCAAATGGCCCAAAAATATTATAAGCTTCCTTATTTCGGTCAAATTCGACCGCTGAAATTTCATCCCCGCTTTTCAATCCTTACTCCGGAAAGTTATTATTATCTGCTGACCTGTCTGGTGTATATTTACACCGTATTTTATGCCCAGTAATGCAGTTAGGTTTCCTATGAACTGCTACCACATCCACCGCGCCAAAATTTCCTTCCCAACAACAGGAGTGACTGCTTCTGCACGACTTGGTAAACAACTATTTGATGAAATTCTTTCTGCGTCTACTGCATCCTTCGCACGCACCCCAATTGTAGACGGTACCGCCGGTTCGCTTCTTTTCTCTGCGCTTCGACTCACTTGTTCTACTTTCTTTCTGTATTAATTGAGTCCGTTCAAGTTCTACTCCTTCCTAGCGCTCAGTAGCCCCAGCATCCAAGTTTTGTTGAACCTCGGTAAAAAATCTAGTTCGTAATTTCTGGTTCTTTCTCTACGAAATGTACAGATTGCTTTGTCAATCTTTCGTACCGCTCAAAAGGATGTTTCAAGTTTCCTCTTGTCCTTCCATCCCAGATGTTCTCTTCTGATTCAGATGCGAATGCGTATTCGTTGGATTTATCCTCGTAGTTGTCAAATCCGTTTCCCTCATTTTTATCCCTTCCTCGTCTTCTCTGTTCAGTAATGATTCATACCTGAACCTCCGTTCATCTGTTATTACGGTTGAAAAATCTGCAGTTGATTCACTCGGAGCAATAATTTGTGCATACTCTTTGCAAATATCAAATTCACGAACCAGATTCTGCATGCATGTAGTAGCAAGCTCCTGAACATCGTTTCCATTCTTGTCAGGGTGACGAAGGCAACTCTTCTTGATGTATATTTGTCGTAGTTAGAGGTGCAAATCCCGTTCCACACGTCTTGTGATAGCCTTAATTACAGGAATTCCAATCCTCACTTTTCTGAGGCGCTGCAGTTCACCCTGAACTTCAGGTCGCGGGTCATAGCGATCAATTGGATGTTGGTGCTGGTTGATAAACGTGTGGTTAGTCACAGGGGAGGGATGAATTTTATCGTACTACACACAGATATATACATTCTTATACTATGGAATTCACACTGATGCAAAACAAAAAATATCTCGGTACTGATTTGGTTTGTCTCGGTACTGATCTGGACAAAACTACGAAATATCTCGATCCTAATTTCTCCTTTCTTTAACTTTCTTGGTAATTATTTTTCCCTATACCGAAACGTGAAAATGTTCTCCAAATCAGCGCCAAACTAATTTTCCGACCGACCACGAATCAGTCCGAGATATCTAGGGGCTAATCGTGATTTTCCTAATGTTTTAAACAAGATTGCAGATCAATCAAAAATTGAAATATCTTCGAATTTTCATACATGACGTGCGCTAGTAGCGCAATTCATGTTTCAATTTTTGATTGAATAGTATTTCAAGATCGACAAAATTTCACGTACCAAAAATTGCGAAGGAAAATTTTCACTTACCATTTTGGGCCATTCGTCGATCAGTTAGTAAGTTGGGAAATAGACATGAATGGGGTGAACACATTTCATAAAACAATTTGGGTGGTGGATAAAATATGAGAAAAGACAAGTTTTTGGTCGGATATTCGTAGGGATTAGTTCAAATTGGCAGGCCGTATACCATACCATTTTGGACATGACTTGATTTATCTCATAACTAATTTTACTGTTTCCGATTGTCGAACTTTCGGCTAATCGTTCGATCGTGCAAGGGAAGGAAGAGGAGTAGCGAGGAGGAGCGAATAAAGGGGACCGATTCGATAGTTAGGTTAACTGACAGTGGTCATGCCTTGTGTGGTACATGATTGATACGTGTCGATGTACAAGGATGTACACTACACCCAGGACCGAATGCCAAAATACGTATCAACCTACTGTACGAGAAAACTGAGCGAACACAGTGTATCCGAGTTGTGTAATAAGATATTACACCAAAATGGGCACGACTTACTGTACACAATTGCAGCAATGTACTGTAATGTACGGTGGTCATCCATTTGTGAGTTCAGACCAGAACGGCGGTGAGACGGGTAAAGTCCGGCGCATAATATATATTATATATATGACGAACCCACAGCTCTAGGGGTACAATAAAGAAAAGGTAATAATTTACTAAAACCACCAACACTACGTAATCATCCACCACCGCTAATCAGTCAAAACGACTGTTACGACACCAAAGCACACAGTGCCACTGAAAGGTGTAACGTGCGTCGCAAGTTAGATTACATCTAACGGCCGGCCGCAAACAGGGCTGGGTGATTTGCCACTAATCGGCGAGTCGATCCCTCGAAGTGCGTAACGACGAGCCAACCATTTGACGAGTCAGGACTCGACTATCAACCGTGCGTCACGAAGGCTAACGGGGGTAGAGGATACTAACACGGGGGACCGCGACCGTCATATTAAGTAACCCGCAAACGAAAGTAAGATAAGCGAATCAGTGACACGTGTAAAAGGCAGCGTGGAACAATCAGTCCAGCCTGGAAAGATATTACACCGATGTCTACCACCATTTTCTTCCATTTTCTTCAAATTAGTTTTGGGTAATTACACGATGGGTAGTTAGTAAAATGGTGAATCGAAATATTCAGTGGGGAAGAGTTTGGAAACCAATAAATTCATTACGAAGATGCTTTCAAACCTATATATGTACGGAGCTGACCAAAAATGTGTATGAAATGGTACAGAGGAATTATAAAGTGACGAGAATGGTGGGGAGGTAATACAAAATGGTGGAGATGTACGAAAATGAGAAGTTTTAATAGGGAAGATATGTGATGATGATGACAATTACGTATCAGATTAGTTCTTTGGCCGATCTCACAAAATGCTGCATGATGTCCTATTCCACCACATAAAGAACATGAGTATATCCTTTTGTTCGGTAGATCTGGGGCCCGTTAAAACCATGAATGTTTGCGAGTACCTGTTTTATCGAATGGACGATCACGAGGAGGCGGTACAGCTACAGGTATGTTTACATATTTCCCAGTAGCGACCAGATCAGGGCTTCTAACAGAATATTACTGACATCCTTTTGTAAAGGAAGTAAGATTGGAACTCCATCATATTTTTTCTCCAGGATGACATTAGGTGCCATTCTGTAATATACTTATGTTTATTCTTTGATCCATATTTCTAGGAAATAACGGCAATTACATGGAAATGAGGGAACTGAGTACCATCAGAAAAACATACACAGCACTGTAGTACTGATACAATACCACACAGTTTAACTGTACGTAGGTAGGTTAGTTGGATCAACACAACTCAGTTGTTCTAACGTTCTGTTTCATTTTTCTCTGAAAAATATCTCATGGAAGCCACAGGCTGTGGATTCCATGAGATCTGTTTTAGAGACAAATGAAACAGAACGTTGATAGTCTCTGGACTTTGTTATGGAGCTCGCAATATTTCATTCAATCTCATCATCTTCTACAACAAAAGCAGTATTCCCCTCCATAAATTCTAATGGTTTCCTCTGAAGGATTCTTCTCCTCGTCTCCGTATTTATCTCACCATCACTGTTAACATTCATATAAATTGTCTCCCAATACGAACTACAAGCCTGAAAATTCGACGTGTATCCGCCATCAACGAAGTAGTCAGTATTGTCGGAATATTCAATCTCCTCCCCACAATCCTGCTGCGTAGATTTTGTCGGTTAGGTCGGTTGTGTGGATTCATTTTCTTCAGCTGAAGAGGCTGCTGGATCGTAAAAACCATTCAAATTATCCAACTTACCGAATTTGGAACAGAAGGTTGGGGATAACATGACATCTCGTCGGACATTCGAAATATTAGCAGCCCCTTACACATGTGTTTCTTCCATGTCATGAGTACACGATAGTACCTGGAAGAAAACTTTTTTTGTTTCCTGAGCATTTGTTGGTATGTAGAAGTAAAGAGATCCACTTGCATACCGTTCGCAGTTGAAAAAAGGTCATGATTTTTCCATAGTTTGACTCGTCCTCATCCCTAACTCCGAACACGTGAGTAAGAAAATACACTGTCTTTACCTTTTCGAGGCGTTACGCAACAAGGGCGGTTGTGTTAATTTCGTTATGGGAGTGAATTTAGTTTAGTTCTGCTGTTGTAACGGTACAGAGAATGATGGTGGTGGGGGCAATTGGAGGGAGAATTGGTAATGTAGTGGACGACTCCTTTTATCCCTCAACGGAATTGGAGGCGGAATGACCGCACTCGCGGTCTCAATTGGCACGGATACAGTAAAATATGATGGGGCGGATTCTACAGGTACTACAGTATCCATCCACGAAGGCACCGAATCGGCACGACGGATCCGAAGAACGGGTTCCCAGGATTAGGAAGATCTAATTTCCGCACAGTACAGTGGCCTTCCATACTACAGGATAGTATCGGAAAATGCTAGCACTAACCACCATTGATTGTAGAAGTAGAGAACCAGAAACACAAGAGTCCGGCACAAGGATGCGGTCTTGCAACCAACCACACGCCGTCATCACATATCGAGAAGTTAATGGTTTCGGAAGGCCGAGGGCAATCATATAGCCATTCACTGCTGATCCTCAGACACTACCGAAGGCGGTGCTCATCGGTTGAGTGGTAGGATCAGACGATACTTAAACTCTTCCCGAGGGTATCGAAGTCGGAATAATAAAAGGTAGCAAATTCGTCTTGATTCTATAGTTCCCTACGTTGAGTCCCCGATACATCGACGATTCGAATAACCGCGCGTAATCCACACCTAGCTCGACTATTTACTCAACTAATCTCCCTACACACGTACTTCACTAACACGCTCGAAGGCGTGTAGACCAATATCTCCCCCTCTCACCAGAAAGTAACGTATCTGCGTGTTTGCCCGTTTCCGGTTTCTTTTCCACGCTCTGCCAATTACCTGGAACACAGGTTCGAATTCCTGCGTACCAAATCCACCTCAGACTAAACTAACCCTCGACTCTTTTAACGGCCTTGCGCCACCGACATTCGCTAACCAACGATTAATCACGTGTTTCTGTTTGTTTATTAGAATCCGAAATCAGTAGTTATTGGTGTGGTTTTGTCTGCATCTTTGTACCACAAATTGCTCTCGCAACCTAGAATCGGGATCCGGGCATACTTGTGACTACACAGAGACATACTTTCATTCCAAATAAATAATATAAATTAAAAAAATACGACCGAAACCATGATCCGCAGACCCACCGTAAGTAAAACTTCGAAAATTTTAAAATGGCCTAACTGGACCCTCTTCGTCGGAACATAAAAGTACGAAGGAAAAGTATAGTGACACCCACCGGATTACGCCCCGAGTAGGAGCGAATTTATTCAAGCATCTGGGAACGTTCGGCGCGACGGAACGAAACGCCACTAGACGAACCGAACCCAGAAGCATCAGGGTCAATCCCTACAGCCCCACTACCTCGCACAGCACCAAGTTTGAAACATCCCCTCAAAAGCTGAGCCTGGTATGAACCAGTTCATCGAAGTACGGGATTGGCGCGATGTCATAGAATTACCACTGTGATAACCACGATGACGGAGAGTCACACGAGAGGCCTCCAATAATTCTAACACCAACACTGGTCGGTGGCCCTTCCAACCTGGATATAAAACTAGCAACCTTCAAGCAGGACACCTAATCTCAGCTTACTGATCTCCGAAACACGATTCTAGTAGTTTCGGCAACGTTACGCACACAGTCCGGCGACATTAAGTCCGTGAGCAAGGCAGTTGGTAACCTGTTACAGACTCTAGAAGATTCAACTCGCAGCACCTGACCAAACACCAACCAGGGTTTCGGAGATGGCCCTCGTGGAACTACGTGGGATGAAAACAAAGGGGATCCTTATGTAACGTAACGCAAAGAGCGAAGGGACGGAGGATTCATTCCCAAGAATCCCGTCGAAACAAGAATGACACCTCGATCTAGAACGTATGCTCAGATTTTCATATAGACGAAGTCCCTGAGTTCCATGATAGGGGCATGGGGCCACCACAAAGAGACGTACCTACCCTTAAAGCAGCCCACTCGGTCACCGGTCATATGAGTTACAGGAGCTACAGGTTGGCCTCAACCCACAGGTATTTTCATCGCAATAACATTACTTGGAAGTCCGCGGCGAAGCTCGTCCGCGATATACGCTCATCTAACATTGTGGTTTTCTCAGGCAGTGACCCTATCCTCATCTTCCACTTCTTGGCAGCAGATGTGATTCTATGTGACTCCGAACGAATGAGTTGAGCTCCAAGCCGGTTTATTGATTCACAATTTCCTGACAATATATACACTCCGCTAGTACAACGCCGCTACCAACTTGGCCCAAGGATGGCTGGGCAATTTGGGCATCATATCAATTATTTTCTGTAAACCTACGCTATCCGCTCGGTAATCCACGCGGCGATCACGGACTTCAATAATATCAACCAATGTCCCCACGAAACAGAAATGGCCTTTGTCGAACGCGTGTAAGCAGCAGCATGACGTTGCGGTAACGCCTATGACGACGCCCACCATCTATCAGTACTGGTCTGCGGACTCCAACCAGGGATTCGTACATTTATCAATAGAGAGCGCGCGCGACTTCTCGTGGGTGGCCACGTGATGTATTTTAGGGAAGCAGTTTCTGCAGAAATCGAAGAAGGGTAATTATACCGGAACAAGGCCTCGACTAATCTTATCAATGAAGCTGCAACCCACCCGGCTCAACCGAAGTCGTCTCGCGTTGCACCAAATAATGCATTGGCCAACATTAACTGCAGCTCTCAACCCATAAATCCAAAGACACACCAACCACCCTCGTACACAACAAAGACAAAAGAAGGTTGGTAATCGGAGTATAAAAGCCATATTATGCCTATTCACGGCGGCCACTAGAAGGTTAAGGCAAAATGAATCAGTGGCTACGATATGAAAGTGCGTTCGAGCATCTCTACGAGGATGACAAGACTCCCCAATCACCAAGCGAAGTTCATCCGCCATTAGATCGGCAACAACTGAAGACCCCAGAAGTAAGAACGCCATTTTTATGGCTGTTTTGAGAATGGCCATTTCGCAAATGACGGCGAGTGCAAGACATCAGTGACGGTGATCGGCTACAAGTGGGTCATCCGCAACTATGAGGGACTTAATGATGCGGACCTATCTCTCGTCTCTTCCCATAATTATATCGTGGCACTATTCGCACTCGAGACAGTACAGAAGGAGCATGACATCCAGAAGGGCGAAACGGTGGTAGACGTACCAAACCCAGAGATCGATGCCAGACACGGAAAGGGAAAAGGACTAAGGGGCGACTGAGACCAGTGTCAAAAGAGGTTAACTTGGACAGCACCATTCTTCAAACCAGCAAAGTCATTAAATTCACTTGACACTCGTGCTACCCAGTACATCCCATAGTAGCAGCAACAACACACCCCAATTCCCCATACCCATTGCAAAGACCTGTAGATACGGTGTTGACCAACGGAAAATTTATAATTCGAAAAGAACTATAAGGTGTACACCTACGTGGATTCGATGGTCGACGATTTATCACGGAGGCAACTCACAATATTAGACACTGGTGCAGGGCCTAATTTTGTGCGCCAGTATCTCCTCCCATTCCTAGTGATGATTCACCTGTTACGCATTTACGGTGGCACAATTCGCGACGCTAACGGAAATACATTGATAATTGCAAGGACATCCGAACTAATAATCTCCCTTGGGCATTTCCTCTCTTTGGAAGATTTCATAGTTTGTACGGTACTAGCCGCCCCACTCATCCTGGACACGGACTACTGGGACAGTAATGTGGAGGGTATATTCCCGCGACGTCGTGAAGTCTAGCTCCGAGATGCATTCCTCGTAGCTATAGTAGGGAAACATCTGCATGCAGACTTTTCCGTACTGTTTTTAGGTGAACGGAAGTGTTCGGGACATTACCATCCAGCAATTTTTAGCTGAACGGTACTGTTCGTTTCACTACTGTCCAGCCATTGTTTCGTGAACGGCAGTGTTGGTTACATTACCGTCCAGCCAAGAATGTATCTTCAGCAACATATGTGTATGACCGATAGTGATTTATTCGTACTGCAGTGCCATATATGTCATAGAAAAACAAATGTTTTGGCTCTCCCAGAATATGCAAAGAACCAATTTACCGAGCAGCCATTCAATTACTGAACAACTGTAACACCGACCATTTAATTATGTGATCAGCCTATCAGCCATGATTTCACTGATCAGTACAGTCAACAAAACCACAAAAAGGAACAACCGAAGGACATAAAACATCCAACCCTCACTGTCAAAATCACTCGTCCGATCATCCATCTTCGTATGCTGATCCTTAAAAGTTACTACGCAGTGCAGATAACAAACGACCAGTTTCAAATTTCAGACCAGTTTGAATGAAAGAATGGGAAGAGCCGGAAGGCTCAGAATATTCAAGTAACGAAGAACGTAACCATTCCCAACAGACACCAACTGGCCGTACAGGAATCATTCTCCAAATACACGAAACTGGGAAGCCTGTGCGTCATCCACAACGTGATTCTCCACCCCCGATCTTAAGAACTTAGTACGTGCATCGTCCCGCATGGCGTACTAGACCTCGAACGTAATCAAACGTTCTTCTTCTTTGTCGATAACTGGAACAGTAAGCTCAGGACGCTGAAGGCAGGACAACTTCTGGTTCTGGCCGAACCACTACCGCCCCAGATGAGAACAACTGAGTTCACTACCGGCAATGTTCTAGGTCTCATTAATCATGGAGTCGAGGCAGCAAAAGGCACAGTCGGTACCACCATCCAAGCGAACGGAGCAGATGACGGTAATGACGCGAATC
>JAULBU010050237.1:0-11470 GCA_032358235.1 Odonthalia washingtoniensis | reverse complement strand
GATTAAATATCCTCGGACACTTGTGGGCCTTTTACGTCCCAGACATCAATAACGAATTATATTTCCAGACATTCATCGATGACCACACGCGCTCAACCGTCACCTTTTCCATAAAAGGAAAATCAAAAACTGCAAACAACATTTGTAGATATGTAGCATTTATGAAAAACAAGGGCTTTGGAGTGCAAACCATAAGGGCCGAGCAAGGAACGGAATGTAGCTCAGGTGAGATAACGGGCTATCTCAGATCCTGCAGAATTACACATGTTTCAACCTGCAGAGCTGCACACGCTCAAATGCACGTCGTGGAACGCATGAATTGCACCCTCACAGAAATGTCCAGAACAATGCTATTAGACGCAGGTCTTCCCAAATTCTGGTGGGACACGCCATTATGTATGCGACGATGATTAGGAACAGATGAACTACCACGGAATTTGAAAACAAAGAAAACTCATTTCACCGTTTTTAAAAAAATGCAGACCTCAAACTTTTTAAACCCTTTGGATATAGTGCACCAATCTACATCCCGATTCCAAACAGAACGAAGCTCGATGTAACCGCTGAAAGAGGAACCCTCGTTGGAGTATCAGAAGGTAATTTATGCTACCAAGTTTATTGTCACTCCACTACAACATTCTATAGGTCAGGGATGTCACTTTTATCGAAGATGATGGTGAACAATTGTCACTAACCGAACCCACATCAATAAACATTGACGATGCAATTGATCACTCAACTTCAAGAAAGACTGGCGCACCATCTGCATCTAAAGGTAGACCAAGGAAGCCCAAAACTTTGAAATTGAAAAATCAACGCGCACCAGTTGTCGAAGACGGGAATGATGTCAATCTTAATTATAACAATGGCAAATCCATCGTCAAACTATAAATCAACGATACCTCTAATGAGTTCGACAAACCTTTCACTAACAATGTGAACACAAACTAGTACTCAGAATGTAAAAAATTGGTCATACTGTCGATGCTGTCACTAGCAATGTGAACGTGAACGGATCCTCAGAAACTCAAAACGCAAGTCACGCCGTCGATGCTGAAGACTTAATTAAGAAATTAACACAAACAGTGACATCAATGTCATTTACATTTGTTAAATCATTGATAGAGTAGATACCATTATAATCACCGAACCGAAAATACAAAAGAAAAAGTTGGGACGATCGAAAGGTTCCAAAAATAAGGTCAAAGTGATCATGAAAATATCACAGAACCCACCACTACTGCCAAGCTTGAAAATTGATGATGCACATCAGTCACGACAATATGCCAAAAAAAGAAATGAGGATCAACTGCGCCAGCTCGTAGAAGAAAGATCTAAGTCGCAAGTTGACATGGAAAGGGACCTCACCATGGGAGAAGCAACTATGATGGCAGATTAGATAAATGATGATGGAAAAAAGGGTCCATCAACCTTCAAGGAAGCAGCATCAATGCCACAAGCAGAAGGATAGATACGTGCGTGCGATGACGAACTAAAATAAATGAAGCAACTAGGCGTGTATGAATTGGTTGACACACCGGTTGCCCGAAAGCACATTGACACGCAATGGGTTTTTAAAACCAAAAGAAATGAGACCGGTAATGTCACCAAATTCAATTAACGCATGGTTGTGAAAGGTTACATGCAAGTCCCCGGAATTGACTATGACCTAATACATGCCCCCGTGTCAAGGATGTTGACCTTACGAACTATCCTGTCACTGGATCTCAATTTGAAGTTAAAAGTTAACCAAATCGACGTCAGCACAGCATTCGTAAATTCTGTGCTTGAATGTGATGTAATGTTTTGAATCCGCCCCCAGGATACGAGAATTTGTTACCAGTTCAAAAGTCGCTGCGATTATTCAAGGCTTTATACGGCCTTAATCAGGCGTCAAGGATGTGGAAACACACCTTAGACACCTTTCCAAAAAACAATTTGCGTAATGACTCCCAGCGACGCTGACGCCTGCCTGTATATCAGGCAAGAGAAGGGTACAGTAGACTTATTATTTACAATATATGTCAATGATATCATACTCAAATATAAAAATGAAGACACGCTTTCAAATTCGAAAGCCACCATGAGCAAGCTATTTAAGATGAAGGATATGGGAACAATAAGGTGTCATCAACATCAGTAAAATACCAGAGGGCATCTACTTAACGCAGACGGCGTATGTAGATAAGATACTGCAACGATTCTGCATGTTGGACTCCAAACCAAAATCATATCCACTATCCGCTGGCAATGAGATCAAATCGCTGGCATACCCACCAACAAATGTTGAGAAAAAAGATACCCGTATCATGAATTAGTGGGCAGTATCTTGTATCTTGGGGTGTGCACGAGACCCGATATAGCATACTCGGTTGCAGAGTTAGCTAGATTTTTCGCTGATCCACATGAATGATATTGGCGCGCACTGAAAGGAGTTCTAAGATACAGAAAGAGAACGAAACGACACAGTCTTTTTATGGTAAAAGTTGTCAATCTCATGAGTTGCACGCCTACGTAGATTTATCGTGGTCGGACGATTTAGTGACTCTAAAGTCGAACTCTGGAATACTTACGTACATGGGTGAATACCTCGTTGATTGGAGGTCAAAGAAGCAAACAATAGACGCTCAAAGTACTGCAGAGTCCGATTATATTGCTGCTGATTCGGTCGCACGCATGATAATATGGTTCCGAGTTCTCCTGGGGAATTTGGATAAAAAACAGCTGAAGCAGACGGTATTGCAAGAGGATAATGCCGCTTGTATCATGTTAGAAAAGAAAAGGGAGATCGTATATTTTTGATGTTCAAGCAAATTGGCTTTCAGGACCATTACCTCCGTTAAAAAGTGAAGCTAAACGAGAAATTGTTGGAATACATACCGACCGGTAATCAACTCGCAGATTTAATAACGAAGGCTATGGGACCTAAGCGTTTCAATGACTTAATTTCTAAAATTATCTTCAGTTGAAAGTTTGCGACTAACATTTGATGTTTTTTCTTAAAAATTGAGTTATTGCAATTGGCATTTGGATTTTGGATCCACTTTGCTTGAGTTGTTAGATCATCTCCACCGATGGATCCAACAAACTGTAAAATCAATTTTTTTTAGATTAAAAAAAATTGCACCCACCAATCAAATCAAATGCAAATGCCAAATCCAAAAACACGAGTTAGATTTGATTTTGGCAAAATCAAATCCAAAAATGCTGAATTTGGATCGACTTTTGACGAAACAAAACAAGGAAATCAAAAAAAAGACAAACCGGGGAGACCTTTTTTCACACTTGTACGATTGCAGAAGGGTTTTTTTTATTCCTTCGTTCCGAGGTGTTGCAGAGAGAAAAGAGTTGGATCAAACACAAACCAACGACGAAATTTGAAGCGGCGACCAACCCAACAAGCAACCAAACAAGGCTGCAAACTTCTTTGCGTGCAATCACGATGGGAGCCGGAAAGGGGTGGAATGAAACGGAAAATATGTTTTCGGTCATGGCTGTGGTTGCAGCCTAGGAGAATCCTAGGCATGCGTTGGGCATAAACTTCAAATTTTCAAAGAAGAAATCAGGAAGCGGTATAATGCTCTATGCGTTGGTGAGACCGGGACGGAGCCTGCTATCAACTATTCGAAGGATAAGACTGCGAGCACTATTCACCAACACGAAAAAATGTTCCAAAGTAATGTTCTCGGTTTGAAGTATTCATCAAACAAATCAATTCTCTTTCGCCCGCTGGTGAGCCGACGGACGAACAAGTTGCTAAATTTGCGACAGCGCTGTCCAAAAAAGGGCAATCATTTTCAAGGTGTATATTTATTTCAGAGATGGATCCAAGGAAGGTGGAAGATTTTTTTCATACGTCAAAGCGTTACACGATTTTTGGCAAACCCATGATTCATCACTGACTGTAGCAACAAACTCGTCAGGTATAGACTTTGGTGATGACAGTGTGTCATCAGTCGAGGGACAGAAAGGTATGAAACCGGTAGGGTGTCGACTTCCAATAATGAATATTTGAATGACTTGACATAGATTGGTAACTGTAGGGAACCTTCTGGAGAATCAACCAATTCGGACGTCGACAATGTAAGAAATGTCGAACATGAAACAACACCACTATCAACTCCAGTATCAGTTGGTAGAATTAGAAGAAATAGTAGGAGTAGTGAACACCGGACTTTAATAATAGCGGTAGGGAACAAAAAAGCCAGGAAAAATTCAAGAAACGCACAAGCTTTGGAGAGTGGTTCAAGGGCCATTTTGCAGCTTTCTAAAGAAGCAAGAAAAATAAACGAATTGGCATCAGAAATGGTACATATCGAACGGAGGCGGGAAGAGGCTGAGAAGATGCGTATGTGGGTGAAATTATTCTCTATGCAAGGTACGAGTTCGGAACGATGTGATCGGTTTTTTGCTCTACCGCAAGAAGGTGCACTTCAAGAAACGAAGGCGTCAGTACTCAGAATCATGGCCTAAAATGATGTACCTCGCGCCAAGGATAGTTTCCTTGACGATAATGCCTACATGGAAAGCCATAGTAACAATGATTTCATGACCAGCATTATTCCAGACTCATTCTCTGGATCTGTAGTGGTTTCAGAGGAAACCAATGTTACTGCAACTATAAGAACAGTTGAGACCTACTGCTGAAGTAATCACTGAAACTTCGACTTATGTCATGGATAACAAAAAAGATTGATAAAAGATCGTATTATGTTTAATTTCTGTATGCTTCAACTCTTTTCAGATCATCCACATCCTAGCTCTGTTTTGTCTCAGCACAGAGTCTTCGGCAGTGTCCTTATCGTTTTGCATTATCCCCGTTGTCTATCGACAGACTTCAACAACGATTTCAAAATATCTTTGATTACTTTTTAAAGTTAAAATAAGAGGAAGACTTTAATTTTAAAAAACAGTCTTCTCCTTATTTTTTATCCGGCAAGTAATCCGACTTAAATTAATATAAAACAATCAAAGACAATGCTTCAATAAATCAATGACTTATTCATTGAATGATTGGGTTATCCAATTAATTGAATAAGAAAACAATTAAGAACAACAATTGAATAACTCAATCATTCAATAATTGAATTATTCAATTAATTGAATAATAAAACAACAAAGGCTATAATTTAATAACTCAATCAGTCAATGATTGATTTATTCAATTAAATGAATAATGACTGAAGTAAACGCTTGCATAACTCAATCAAGACATGACTGGGTTATTTAATTTATTGAAGGAGACAATAAAAAAAAATTGAAGAAGAAAATAGTAAAGAAAATAGTTGAATAACTTAATCAAGAAACGATTTAGTTATTCAATTAATTGAAGGACGACCAAATTCAGCACTTGAATAAATCAATGAAGACTTGATTGAGTTATTCAATTGATAGACATAGAAAATGATAATGAAAACAGTTCAAAAACTTAATCGGTACGATGGCGGAAGAGCGACAGAAGAGGGAAGGGCAAAGCACCACGCAGAATAAAGCGATGGTGAAACTACATAATTTACATTATAAAATGAAGGAAAAGACGGGACTGCAAAAAACAGAAGAAAATGTGATAAAAATATGAATCGCATTGCCATTCTTGATTCTATATGGTGAATGAGGGCAGTACGTAGTCTGACGTGTTCTTCGAGGTCTTTTATGTCGTCAATGACAGATGCCATTTCAGACAGTCGAATCTCTGGACAATCATTTGAAACAGGTTTTATCTCCAAGTCTGATTCCTCACATTCGAAATAGGGGCTCATATCACTCACTCCGTCACCAACATAGTCTTCTCTCGCTTTTTCCATAGTCATGTTGTGCAATATGAGTGCTGCACATGAAATTTCTCTCATTTTATATGATCCCACAATTTCGATCAAACGAACATTAAATTTTATACCTCCTAAAAAGGACCCCAAACAGACGTTCCACACATTTACGAGCTGCTTCTTGAATCTTGTAGTATGCAGATTAGGATTCACCGACTGGTAGCTGCAATGCCTTTGAAAATATTTTCCAGGAAGGATAAATTCCATCAGCTAAGTAGCAGTAGGAGTTAAAAGACTCTCCCGCATTAGTGTAGGTATGATTTACAGATTTAAATGAACCGGAGAGTACATTACAAAAATGGTCGCTCAAGTCCAAAATGTTGAGGTCTTTGTTTCTACCTGGATAGCCAATTTGAAAGTTCCATACCAAAGATCAAGATCACACAATGCTTCCATTCTAAGCGTTGGTGCTCCATCTTTTCCTAACATCAACTCCTGTAGAGATTTGGGACAGCTTTTCCATTTCCATCCAGCACATTCAACTGCGCCGATACATCCCGAGAATCCTGCATCTCTAAATTGTTTTTCGGTTAGAGCTAAATCCTCTTCTGTTGGTTGACGTATATATTCATCTGCAAATTTGTCGACAATAACACGACATAGAGCTGTAAGACATAAAGATTCTGTTGATTCACTTATTTCAATGCGTCATCGCATAAATCACTTGAGATTCCATGGTAAATTTGTCTATGCGCCGCAATTACTTTGATTAGTGGTGGAATACCCCTTTTACCAGCAGTATTTCTCCTCAAACCACTACGAAAGAACTCACCGCATTCACCATCACCCGCTACGCATTCATCAATGATCTTCACAAAAACATTCTAGAGACATCCTAAATCTTCTCTCAAACGCCACCTCATTCTGGCGTGGCCCTCTTCGCACTGTTCCCGGGCACTGCTTGTTTACAGGCCAAAAGTAGCGGAGCATGTATCTCGAGTGGGTCTGCTCAAATTCTCGCACGAAGTTACCTGCTTTTCCTACCAGGGACCCCCGTGCCTTCCTTGTTTCATTGTTGTGTGTTGTGATCATCCCCATGTGAAACCAAATTGCGGCCGCCATCTCCACCTCACCTTGGATCACGCATTCTTCCAAGAATGCTTTTTCCATCGCAATTGTTGAGATGTCTTCGCACAGGTTGTTTCATGTTTCGTCTAAATCATGAAGGGGGTGATCTCAAAAAAGTGGGAAGTACTCATGTCGCTATTCACATTGTGAGGTCAGGTAAGCATACAGAAGGGACAATACAGTAATGTTTGGATTTTACACTGGTGTGGTAAAACCAATTCAAACACCTATATAATCCAAAAATTGGATTCGCAATCGAGCCACTTAAATGTTTACAAGTGGCTGCTGCAAGGTTCATCATTTTTGATTTTGGATCCATTGATTGAGATGCTCTTAGGATTAGCATTTGGAATTGAGATCCAATTTGCTCAATTAACTAGGATTGGAATTTTCACGATTAATTAGGATTGAAATTTGCCCAGAAAGCAATAACCGTTGACTTATTATTGAAAATTTTTCAAATTTGATGAAGAATGTGTCACATGGTTACTAATGGCCATCAGGAGTTCCTCGGAAATAACGCCAACAGCCCAATTCCCTATGTTCTGGATTCAAAGGATCTTAAGACAACGAGTAACGAGCATGATTTCTAGATGCTATATCGCTTGAGTGATGAGTTTTTTTTTCTTATTGGCACAACCGTCGAGCAGGAGAGTTGAAATACAGTGACATTACTAAGTATACACATTACAGAGTTTAAGGTAGACAAAACTGCATTTTTTTAGAAGTAATTCGGTAACAACATAATTTTTTCTTACACCTCAATTAACTACGGCGTGTCTGCGAGCAATTCAAAAAACGTTACTATGGGAAAGATACCACTAGCCACGGACGAATTAGAGAGAGAATTTTACAACACATGGCTGTGTGGAAATAAATTACTGTGGCTTCTGAGACCTGCGTCGTTGTGTAAATTTATCCCATAAGGTTAAAGAACATGTTAACAAAACGGAAATACTTTGCGTAGATCATCCTCGTTGCACGGCGTTTGACATGATGAACAGATCTTAAACTACCATGTCCGCTACAGACTCTACTGACAACGTCTGTGTCTCCGGGAATGAATGCCTACTTCCAAGCGGTGAAAGTGTACGGATGTGCCAGGGAACCATTCATTTATTTTATCCATATGAACGCCCGCATTGGGCCATTCGTAGAATAGACATTCAAACATCGTAGTTTTTCCCTGGGTATTCATTTTGTCAAAATCTAGTAATTTTATGAACGCCCGACATTCAGTGTTTTGTAGTTACGCGCAGTTGGGATAATTAATCAAAAAAATAATGTCAGCCCCAATTCTGGTCATTGCTGTCACCATCTTTCAATCCAATTTTATGAAGACAGTGATTACAGTAGTGCGTGTATGACCACCAGCAATACAAAAATATCAGAGAGGAATTCAGGAAAGCTACCAGCAATTCAATTACTGTACGTCATGAATTCCTACATTGAAGAGCTGAAAGGGAGTCATTCAGATTTACATGAGAGGTTATAAATGTATCGTGTCCGTTACATGATTTAATGGATACGTTCACACCAATGATGCACATTAGGCAATTGGAATCAATAATAAATGGAAGGGATTTTATAAGGATATGACTTTAAATATCCAACGACGTGGTGACAACTTGGATATATATGGTACATGTTCAAGTTGTCAACACGTCGTTGGGCAATTTTTAAAATCCCTTTCACCTGTTCAGATTACTGTTACGATAATTTGAACAGGTGAAAGGGTTTTCATAACAATAAATATTCCACGTACATCCAATGGTTGTAAAATGTCTATTTAAGGGAATGTTTGCATCAGTTGTCGAAAATTTTGTATCCCCTTCTTTTCCATACCAAACATTTTTGCAACTACCATTCGTACAAAGTGCGGAAAGGTAAGAAATCCTTTTCGTTATTAGTTATTAGTTGTTATTTTTGTAGTAGTTAGATTTTGTCTTCCTAATTGAGGAAAGGTTGGAAATCGTTTCCGATTTTGAGGAGGTTGGGAAGCATAAAATGACTTCCTGGTCCTCGAGATCGTAAACGCTCATCTACTTTTCCATATTTAGTTGTTAGTTCTTGTTTTTCTCAAGTATGGAAAGGTGGTAAATCGCTTGCGATCTTGTGGAGGTTGGGAAGCATAACATGAACATGACTCCCTGGTCCTCGTGGGCTCGTAAATGGTTATCTACTTTTTATATTTTGGTAGAATTAATTGTTTTAAGGACTTCTTAGATTTAGTTGTAAGTTGTTAGTTTTTCCCTTCCCAACTTGGGGAAGCGAATAACGTAACATATTCCCTACTCTTGCGCACTTCAAGTGTGGAAGTGTAGGAAATAGATTACGTTACGATATAGTTCCCTGTGAAAAGGAAGGCAGCTATACAACAGATGCCTACCTTTTCATATTGATTACACCCACCTGCCCATACATGATTGTGAGGAACAATCATGTATGGGTAGGTGAGTGTGGTAATGTTTTCAAGCTTTATTTGTATGAACTGTCCATGCTGTTTTATATTAATCGCAATGTATGGTTTTCACATCTTAATGGATCAAATGGCTATTAGAATGTTATAATCTCATAATTAGAGCCTGTCATTGTACCGTAACATGACAGGCTGTCATTCTGAGACATGTGACAAGTAATAAAGTATATGTTATATCCTCAGAATCTAACGTAGATATTATTACTTGTGCCATGACGGGCCGTCGTAGAATTGACCGTGTTTAGTGAAATCATTTATATTAGTTTACTAAATGTAGGTATAGTGATAAATGTTTAATGTAGTTTACATAATAAGAGACAACTTGAAGATGAAATGACGGGAAAATGAAAATAACAGTACTAGCTGTCTTTAACGTGATGAACAAGATCAGGACCGTAATCAATGAAACTTTCTTGACCATTTTCAATAGGACATAAATCACGAGCCTCCAAAGTTTGGTAAGAAGTTGCAGCTGTATCAGTTCTCAACTTTCTGTTTTGCACGAGAGCGCAATTTGCAGTTCTTGGATTATTCAATCAGTCGATAGCCGAATATTTATCTCTAGGGAGATAATGGAAATGATTAATGTATCTTGCAATGCACCAAGGGGCCGCTACTATCCATGCTTTCTTTTTGGATCCATCACTTGCTGTGAATTTATGTGAACAATTGGCACTGTATTTCAGGAATTGGGCATTAGATAGTGAAAGTAAACCCTCACCATATGCTTTTTTAATTGAATGACTCCCGCCGATATTTCCGTAAACCAATGATCTGTAGTAATGACCAATGAGGAAACCTTCATCAATTGTCTGTTCTGCGAAAACCCTAGACCAACTTCATCATGTTTGATTGTGGATGGTTTCAGGGAAAAACCTAGTGCCCCTCCTTCCATTAAAAGCAACATATTTGTAGATATTCTATCAAGGGCTCATTTCCATGATATTTTCCACTTGTCCCGCGGTACGCGAAGACAATTGCTATACAAAGATTTATCCCCAATGGCTTGTGAAATGAAGTAACGAACTTGCCTATGGAATGTCTGAACTGTGGGAAGTCCAGGTGAAATATCCCATACGTCCCTCTTTTTTCACTCAATGGCTTCAAGCTCTCCTAAATATTGTTGTGCAGCAAATAGGTCTTCTTGCGTGCCCTCAATGTCGGATTCATCGTTGAGTAGCTGACGAGCAAAAACTTCGACCAGTTGTGTCCAGGAGCATTTCAAACAGTTATTATCCATATCACCACTAACAAATTTTCTATGTTTTGGAAGAAGCATACATGCAATTGCCACATAAAATGTACCAGCGCATGGATCCACAACCAAGTCACCAGGATGGGTAAATTTGAGGACAATATCCATCATCCACTGCATTGACTTTTTATCTGGTCGGATCATTGGTCTTCGACCGGAAGACTTCGTCTGAAATGGAAGGAATACCATTTCGTTGATAGGAACCCTTGGGATGTTACTCATTTCATTACATGTTCCGGGATGAACAGAAGTAATGAACCCAGAATGACTGTAGTTTATCCTTTTCAAAGCATGATCCCATACCATACCATTCTTCCAGAAGTATACTGCATGTTCAACCACGGAGAGATGCGTTGGATGGGGTGTTCTTGGATCTGATTCATAGTAATCCCTTTTCTTCCTGTAATGGAGCGGTGTTGCCTCCGCTCTGAAAATACTTATTTCAGTCTTGTATCCTTCTCCAATTTCATCTTCTTCGGGCTCTTCCAATGGTATTAATCCCTTCTTCGACTTAATATGTTGAACCCAGGAAGAAAATTTCATTGCCGAACAAAAAATATGCGCATAACTTCCTGGTTTCAAAACAGATTCCGATAAATCTACCAATTCTTTCATGTCTTCTGCTGTGAACTGATCGTGATCGGAATTTGGATACTCGTTGTTATGTCTAATGTTGTATGGTAGGTCTGTTAGAATAAAATGAACATTATCTTGTGGAGTCTGACCCATAGCATCTTTATGTGTGTCAGTAAGGGACTGAAAACCTCAGTCATAGCAGCAACAGTAATTCTGCATACTTAATTTCAGCACTTCCATTGCTTTCAATCCCATTGTAGTCAGCTC
>JAULBU010050226.1:0-12977 GCA_032358235.1 Odonthalia washingtoniensis | reverse complement strand
CGTACAACCAACTCACAACACTTTTCCTGGCCGATTATTGCATAAACTGACATCCTTTCGTACCCCCATCACTGCGACAAACGGACATACCCGCGTCACCTATGCTGCCAATCTTCAAATTTCATCACCTCATGGTATTTTAAAGACTCAATCAATCGTCACACCAGCAGTGCCTGATACGCTCATATCCGTCCGTGATCTGACGAAAGATGACCACAGAATCATCTTTCGTCTCTAAAATGCATATATCATCACTGATACAATTCTGGAAAATATGAATCTACCACCTCCAGTTGCCCACTCGCACCAAAACTGCTACCAACTTCTTCATGCACACACACAATTATCTCTACCCTCCAATGAAATCAATTATTACACATCCCGTTCGACTCGACCTCCCGACCTTTGCCTCCCAATTCACCAGTTTCCTCGTCATCCATCACTCAGTCAAAATCCCAACCACAGCAACAACATTATCCATTTCTTTCTCACCCACCTTCTCCCCCAACACCCCCGCAGCAAAATCGTCATACATAACCATTGTCCACACCCACACCATACACCAGAAAGAGACTAATATTTTCCCTACTACCCTTAATTCACAACCCCACAACCCTCTATACGACACACGCTCTTCATCTATCCTCTAATCACACTCCAATTCCCCTTCTTCGCACCATCATCAACATCAATAATTTACCCGCCCTCAAACACCTTCACATCCCACTCGACGCCATCATCACATGCGACGCATGTGCCGATGGAAAAGCCTCCCAGAGCCCACACCGACCCTTCTCCCACCAAGAAATGAAACCAGGCCAGTCAATCTCAAGTAATACGATCCGACCTATGCATCCACTTTCTGGACAAGCCCATCATCATATTGTCACATTTTTAGATGACACATCCCGCTACCTCATAGCGAAGCCGATACGTTCCAGGACAGAACTGGAGACAATTATACCACAAACCCTAACATACATCCGAAATATACACGGCGCACACCCTACACGTTTCTACTCTGACAACGCAAAAGAATACGTGTCACACTTCACAACCTCTTTTCTACAACACAAAAGAATACAGCAAACAACCACAACCCCACATCAACCTCAATCGAACTCTCGGGCGGAACGTATCAATCGTACGTTAATGAACGCTGCCAGAGCCACCCTCTCCCACAGCAACCTCCCCCAACATTTTGGGATTTCGCCCTGTTGGACGTGGCCTTCAAATATAACCATCTTCCTCACTCTTCCATCAAAGCACCCCCACTGTCAATTTGGCAACCCACCGCCAGATTTCCAACATCTTTCTTATCGTTAGGCGCGCTCGGAACTGTTATCAATTTAGCCTCAACCAAACGCAAACTAACGCCACGCTCGCGCCCAGCCAGATTTTTACATAACACCACCGCAACACAACTAACCATTCGCTTCACTGACACATCCAAAACCTCCACATGTCGCCACTCCGATTTTATCCCTTACCACCCGACCTGTACCCGGTACATGTTACTGGATCCGTATTTAAATCTTACCAACTTCACCCTACTCCATCCTTCATCACACCTAACATTCTACCTCCAAAACACCTCCACCAACTCCACAAGTACCCAGACTCCAGAGCATGGTGCACCGCTCACGAAGACGAAATTCGGCAACTGAACGAAAACCACGTTTTCTAATGGATTATCACTTCCTCTCTTCCCTTTGACCTACACACCAAACATAAACCTATCACTCTCACCATGACGTATAAGTACAAACGTACTCCAAACGGCAATATCCTCACTCTAAAGGCGCGCTGCGCGGTCAGAGGCGATTTAAGGAAACCAAAGTTACACTACAATCAAGACGAAACCAGTGCTTACGAAGCTGAGATATCTTCGTCTCACCTAATATTCGCACATGCCCGACAAAAACAATAACCTCTACGACATTTTGACATTTCTTCAGCATTTTCGCATGAAGATTATGACCCTGCACATATTGTCTACGTCAAAAAAATGCCACTATCCAACGGTAAGTTCGCGTTTCCAGATTGCTCATACGGCATCTTAAAAAAAACTCTACGGGTCCAAACCCGCCTGCCACATCTGCTTAACTGGCCTACACTCTCACATCTCCTCTGCTTCTTACGTCCAATTCGAATCAGATACATGCGTATATTTTAAGCAAACCCGTTCCGGTGTCATGATCATATCCATCACCATTGATGACTTCCTCATCACCGCCCCGCCCCCACCGATGCAGAAATTGATTCCTTCCATAAACACCTCTCTACAAAGTACACCGTCATAGATCTCGGTCTGCCCACCACATTCCTAGGATGGACGATCACACATTCAACCAATAAGGACATACATATCTCCCAACCTGCCCTCATAAAAAATGTGGCTACAAAATTGAATATACAACTTTGCAACTCACGTTCTACTCCTCTGCCACACAAGCCATTCTTTGATGATGACTGCTCTGCCAAACTCCTCAATCGGCAACAAGAACTACTTTTTATGTCAGCATTAGGCGACATTCGGTACCTGGCTGACAGCACGCGCCAGGACATATCATTTGCCACAGGCCTCCTTGCCCGTTTCCATAGAAAACCAACCACAATACATCTGTCTTTACTCCAACAAATAGTCCGCTATCTCACCGGCACACCAAACAGAGGAATCACGGTTTAGTCAACATCAACAGATCCACTCATCTGTTACTCGGATTCCGACTACGCGGAAGCTAATGATCGTCGATCTACATCTGCATGTATCCTTTCATCCTATGGAGCTCCAGTGCATTGGTTTTCACGAAAACAATATACAATCATGCTCAGTACCTGCGAGGCAGAATACCTTGCAGCGAGCCATGCGCTTCAAGATACCGTCTGGATAAGAAGACTTCTTCAAGAAATTAAAAGCAAATCCATATCGCCAACCCCCGTCATTGTCGACTACAACCAAGTTATCTACATCGCCATACACACCGGAAAAACAAGAGGAGGAAGCACATCGATATCAAATTACACCATCTTCATCACCAAATCAATGCTTCAAACATCAAACTACTCCGAGTTTCCACAACAAACAATGTCGCTGATCTCCTCACCAAACTACTCCTCCCTGTCCATCATGCATTCCTTCTTGATGCCTTTCACACACCACCTCAGCATTCGGAAATACCAGACCATGAAAAGCACGGGGAGTGCCAGACTTTCTCTCCTGATTAAATGCTTGTCATACTCTGGTATATCGCTTATGAACCCAATCTCGTTTATTTTTCCCCTTTTTGACTATCGTTCTCTTTTTATTGTGAGACTTTCTCTCTTGTGTTCACTTACTGTATCGTTACAAGTTACACGCACATTCATACAGCGCTTTAATTCATATTAAAGCACTTGATACGAGAGAGACGCTAGAGGACGATTAATTCTCCTGAATGCTCGATCATCAGACCAGTCACAGCACACATATACATATTTGTATAGACACACGGTGCGTTGCTTCATCCACCGCCTCTCGAATACAGTGCTGAAGTCATATAGATTGCAGCAAACTTCATGATAATAATACCAGAAATTCTTCTTCTTCTCGCCACGCGAAAGCTTTCAATAACCAGTTACCGCACTGCGTGCGGAAGGCGTGTTACAGTATTCTCGAATCTTGAGTAACATAATCATCATCCTCATTTTCATCTTCACGAACACGTTATTTACCATGCTTTCACGTAAACAACTATGAAACCAGAAATCGAAACACTACCATTGTACAGTAACTTCATACAGTGGTCGTCCATATTCATTCCAAACGCACTATTCTAGCTGCGTTCCCGAACTTCCGCATCTTAAATTCATGCATGGGATGGGACAATGTTACTCTTTCCAACACCCGACATCCAGTATGCACCGCGAGCAGAAGCAAGTCGCCGAATTTAAATGACCGCTGCAAACGAACTTACTGAGAACAAGAAGTGAAATTTGACGAATGACTAACATGGTAGTGAGAAATTGATAGTGAACTGACTTTCATGCGTTTAGATTGAAAATTTCTCTTTGAAATTTCAAACACCCAACGAACGCAATCAAGTCATCCTCAGTGTGCCGGTGACTAGTGGAAGCCGCAGGCGATCATGCTGATCAAAAAATTCAAGCCAGCATTTCCAATGCGAAATGCGCGAGAAATTAATTATACATCTATCCCCTGTCCTAATCCACAACCAATTCTGCTGCTGGCCCATTGAGTTGCTCAGGCTACCCTTGATACTGAATCTGAAATGGACCCCTGTAATTGCGAATAAATATAAGGATATTGGGTACCAGCCCAGTATGCGACAAAGTCAACTCTAAGAGGAGAAGGACCAAGTCAAGACTCCTCCCTCGTCGACCAGCCCAACAATCCGTTCGTTGGATGGGGACATGTTGTAATTTAGTTCCCAATTGTATGTACACCTGGTACTCCGTCAATTCGGAATCAGGAGGAAGATGGGGTGCAACGATATACGTAACTTGCTGATTATTTGTCGGATAAGATCGAGCGGTGGATCCAGAAGAAATAATGATAATTAGGTGTTCGGACACGGTCTTTTCAATTCTTGGATCATAGCTTGTTCCTGGTACATTCACTGCTCGTTTGTCCGTTGGAATTTGAAGTCATCTCGTGGCGTCTTCATATCATCCGCTACGGAACGCCGTAGCCGTGTCCGAACTTGGACTCACCGGCGAGTAACCATCGCGAGAGATGGCAGTGATAAATTTGAGCCACGGACGGTAGCCAGTTGGCGCACACGGTGACGCCCAGAAATTGCATCACTCTCTTCAAGTACCAAAATTCGCGCTTCATTACCTGAATTGATTACATGGAACTCTTGATATTGTGGACGACTGAATGATTGTCCACATGAAGTTGTAGATGATAATGTTGTAGTTATCATCCGATTCTCCCAATTTACCCATGAAGTAAAATGAGTCTGTACGTGAGATCCAGGACGTTGATTGATAACGCTCGATATTTTCAACTCCAAACTATTTGATCTGATCACATACCCAGAACCTCGGATCCAAATTGTTGTCGTTCAACTTGTCTCCATAAAAAAAGTGCACCGCGTCGGTGTAGGGACACTGTTTGTATAAAAGTTTTAATGGAACGTCCGGTTGTGGTTTCGCACGATAGCCGTCTTCAAAAGCAAAGATTGCGTATGGATTGGTGCGACAATTTGCAACGTCTCCGTTTTTCGCGCGTAATTAGATGGAATGATAGATCAAAATAGAGGGATCTGGTGGGGAAGCGTACATACGACATAGTGAGGATGAGGGATATGCGCGTTTTGAAAAGAATCTTCAGCAGTGTTGATCTTATCCATATTATACCGATCACCAATTTAGCATGTTTGTAGCCATGCTCATTATCTTGTGAAATAAGATAGGAAGAAGGTGAAACGAATGGTCAGTGAGTTCATGGTGATGCCTGAATGTTGTATCATTTGCGTGCCGATCCACTGGCACTTGTACTTGTTACGCTGCAGTCCCAATTAATACAATTGAAGATAGATTCACTCACCGCTTCATCACAATCTTCTTTCGTTGAGGTTACACCATATGAGGACGGGCGAACAAACAGTCATTGATGGACGACAGCAGAATTTACTAAAGTCTACTATCGTACATCGACGGCTGTGTTCCCTAGGAAGAGGTTGTACACCTCCATTTCTGTGTAGAAGTGGTGAGCGTCGTGGATGAACTTGTCAAGGGATTTCAAAAAGTTCTAAATTTACATGAGAAATTTTCAACGCTCTGGATGAACAAGGTCAGAAGTCGAGCAGTGACACGGTGGCGAACCGGTACCGTTCTGGCCGCTTGTACTGTTTACATATATGCGGTGAGGGTGGTACGTATGGAGTCTTCTGCTCTTTCCAGTCACATATCGCACATATCTAGCTTCCTAGGAGCAGTGTCTTGGTTATTGTCAGAATTCACGTCCATTCTATGTATAGAATGGGCAGCATGATCGAGGAGGGAGGTTTTGAGTTTATGGATGAGGAATGGGTCTGATGAGGGTATGGAGATCGGAAGAGGAACATTTTCGACTAGTAGTGACGATAGATCTGAGGATCAACGTGGGGGAGGTCACGGCGTTTTAGGGCGGTTTAGGTGCTGATTATGATGCGTGGTTGCTAAGAATAGTCCAAACATGTTATGTGGATGTGGGATGTGGAGAAGAAGGCATAGAAGGCCTACGTATTAACATTCATTAAATCGGAAACAGTGGTGGGGAGAAGTAGGTGTTCGCATGAGACAGGAACTAGATAATGAAGTTAGGGGTATGATGGGACATAGCTGAGGTCGTGAAAAGCTAATGGGGTTAGTCTTTGGGAGGAGTGGAGTGAAGATCAATGGATGCGATGAAATGGCCGGCATAGAAATGGAGGTACAGTAGATGGAGGTTGTGAGATGGGTGGCAGGGAGGTTAAGTGGGGGTGGAAAAGAAATTTTAATTTCTTGTTAAATCACAAACACTGCTGTTTCTGTTCATTTCTTTTCTTTTACACACACACGTATATACAGTAGTGTGTTTGTGTCTGTAATACGCAATGTAATGTACTGTAGTGTGTTTGTGTGGAGATACACAATGTGGAATGCAATGTACAATGTAGAATGCAATGATACAATTTACATTGCATTCCACATAGCGTATCTCCACACAAACACACTACTGTACATTACATTAGGGGGTTTAAGGTGCACACACAAACACACTACTGTATATACGTGTGTGTAACAGAAAAGAAATAAAGACAAAACATCTTCTCGAATAAACATTCCATTGCTACTTCTTCTTTGCACAGCCTCACAGTTCATTCGTCAAGTATAAATCAATGGCCTGGTGTGAACTCCGCATCGAGAAAAGTGAACATGGATATATCTTTAACTGCACCGAGTAGAAAGCCATGGCCAGATGTACGCAACCCGTCAAGGAGAGAGACCACGGATACATGCTTCACTGCACCGAGCAGAAAGCCATGGCCTAATGTGCACTCCGAATCAGGGAAAGGGAACACGGATATATCATTCACTGCACCGAGCAGAAAGCCATGGTCTGATGCTGTAACACGCCATCTTGGCGAATCCTTCCGAAGTACACTACTCACTCTTGGCAATTAGCATCATTCCACGTGGTAGATGTATGGATGGTAAGCGAATCAGATCGTTCCATATGTAACGTCCTTACAGTACAAAATTAATAACAATTAACTTTGTACTGTAAGAGCTGCTGTCTGGCAACCGATTTCACGCTCCGATCAGAGGCTCTCATCGGAGTACACCGGTTCGTTAAATTAGTCCCACTTGGGAATTGATTCCACTAAACAATTAGTGTAAGTTAAACTAATTGCCGTTTTTAAATTTGAGGCCAAAACAAATAGATTAAGTATATAAATATTTTAAAAAATTTTGAGGGCTTTTTATTTATAAAAAATTAATCTGAATAAGTTCAGCTGAATTTTTGAAATTAAAAATAAAAATAAAATTCTAACTACTCTCCAAACGTGTTACTGGCTCACCATTGAAGTGGTATGTATGGAACCCTATGTATTGAATACGTACAGCGTTTAGTGCTGAAATTATTTGATAAATTGGAGAACATCGAAGTGAAACTATTTCAAACACTTTTTATTAATTTCACAGAAATTAATTAATTTTGACGTCAAATAGATTCGCTGCTGATTTAGTCTCAGTTACTCTATTTTGGTAAATCAAGCAATTTTTAGAGCTTGGTAATTTGTATCACTGAGACTAATTTAATGAACTGGTGTACCAAAACGGTTTTCAGATGTCAACCACGCATACAGTAAATAAATAATTTTAATTAATTATTTACTGTAAATGGTAAATAAATAATTTAAAAATTAATTATTTACTATTTAGATAAATTTTATGTACTGTGTGCAGTGCTGTACTGTACAGTGTACACAGCTGTTTACATTATGAACCGCTATGTACAGTATACACAGCTATCATTTTAACTGCCAGCCGCTTAGTCTTAATATATCGGCACGGCAGCTCGACAGAATAAACTTGGGGTTTCTTCCCAATCATCGTTTTAAATTGATCAACGTTCTTCAAGAAATCTATTGTTACTCCAACAGACGCTGAGAACCAGCTCCAGTGATAACTGCTAACATAGTCCGCTCAGTATCAACATGGCCGAAAAACGTTCGTCCATTTATACTCAAGGCGCGGAGCACATCTCCATGAGCGTCAACCACCCGAAGCTCCTTCGAGCTGACCCAACTGTGATCAGGTGTTTCCACAACCTTTATGATCAGTATTCCATCAAGGTGCGATCACGCGCTAGGCAACTGGGTAATTCCGAAGCAGGCACCGACGCCACTCGTCCGGTTGACCTGACGTTTTGCATAGATGCTGACATTCTGTATTCCCCCATCGCGCTGGGTCTCACCTAAGGCATACATAGCTACGTGAACCTCTACAACTATGACTACCGCGCACATCTGGACTCTAAAGCCGTCGAATCTCGCGTGACGCTCACCTTGTCAAGCCTCGATGCGATCTTCCGAGTGGAGTTACGAATGGACATGAGCAACTCTGACGCCACATCGCGGATCTAGAATTTGTCTGTCGACTTCCGCACGCTCCTGCGGAAAGACGGAATGACCTGGTTATTGGAGAGCAACCAGAACGTGACAGTTCAACAGGTTTTTAAGGCCCTCGGCCTTTGAATCGATGTTTCATATGTTTAATTCTATTTCCAGTGGTCGGTCTAGGTCCTGTAGGATATATGATTGATCAAACGATAAGACTAGTGCATGCAACTCTGCCGCGATGACTGATATGGTAACTTGCTCACGTCTATTGCAGGAATAGTGCATTACATTGGCAGTTCTGTCTTTATCCATTAATAATAAAACATAGCCTGATTGGCTTTCGCTCCTTCTTGCATTTCTAAATGATGCGTACCATATCACCACCATTTTTACAGAGTCCAAGTGAAGTGCTTGATAATTTAGTCCAATATCACATGTTTCGTGGAGACGAGTGATGGCTTTTAAAAGTTATTACATATCGTTCGGGGTAGTAGGTTCCTTTCCTGGTGATAATAATTGGACCTCTGCGCAGATATCAGAGCGAGAACATACTCCTAAATATTGGGCGAATACACGAGCGCTAGTGAACACATGCTGGCTCGCTGCATGTTTGATCATGTTGATCTTATTCCCATGTGGCATCGTGATGGTGTAATTTTCCTGCTGGTTGATGGGTAGACCGTTGAAGTTCTGCGTTTTGTCCTTCAGAAATCTACGTGGTTTGATTTTGAAAATCGTTGATTAGGCTTCCTTTTAGTTTAATAATGTGTTTGTACCAATGAGAAAAGTATCGTCCAACTGTAAAGCAACCAATCCAGGTAGTTTACCATGCTCTCTTTCTCCAATAGGCAGGGATCTGTCCAGGTCCGTGTAATTCCGATTTCCCTGATGTGGTGCTCAAGATAAGTCAAATACCAATGAAGGCCACTATCGGGAATGCCATAAAAGGATTTCATGACACGGAGTATCACATGGATTTACGCATATAGTGCGGAATATGCGTCTATGCCGGGGTGCTTGGACGATTACGTTCTCACCATCCACTGAAATAAAATTTTGGGGTCCTACCCATTTCTTTGAACTTGTGCGCCATACCCATACTGGGGCTATTGCAGGTAATCATCGAAACTGCGCTCAACTTTCGACTGTTCGAGGCTCCATACAGTGATTTAATCCAAAATATATTCTACATCCCGACTGCTCCATTTCGACTTTCTTCATGGCATCGCCTGTATCATAAGTGAGTTTCTTTTTCGTTTCTGCAGAGGATATTAGAGAGGGTAGAGGCAGTGTTCCATATGACAAGAGCATGAGGCAGAGACATTCGGGGCCTATCACGCTGTTGACTGCAAATTCCGCCACCAATAGGCAATCGTTACAGCATATGGTCTTGATTAAGTTGTCTCGAATTGCAGAATAGGCTCGTCAGAGTGGGGCATGGTACCGTACTACCGTACCAATACTTAAAGTAAGTTGAATGGGTGCTTATATAATCTGTACTCCATCCTCTCGTGCGGACTGACTAAATTATATTGATGTATGGTTGGATCCCTGGTCGATATGCAGCTAACCTGGCAATCCACAGTATTGAAGCATCCACATACGCTGTATTGCCCGCCATATGTCCATCACTGTTTGTCTCTTTACAAACCGTACCGTTGTAAAGTGGATTGAAGTATATACCATTTGCACAACCGACCTCCTGTCAATACACATTATATCAACTTGGACGGTGTGGTTGATCATCAACATCAACATTAAAATCAACATCTACATCAACAGCAACAGCAACAACAAGATCAAGATCAAGGTCAATGTCAACAACAGAAGCAACATCAACATCAACATCAAAAACAACAGAAACATCAAAAGAAACATCAACAGCAATAGAGACTACCCATCTGTTCTCATCCTGAAAGCTGACCCAAAACATCCGCTCTAAATCCCACATCGTTCACGTTATCCATTTAATCCCACGTGAATTTGAAAACCTTTTTTTCTGTAAACATTAGTAACTCATAACGGATCGACCTCCTCCGCATCACATTTTGAACATATTCATTGGCATTTTATGGTATGGATTTGGGTAACAGCGTTTCAATTGTTGCGATCGCACGCCCTGTTGGTATTGATGTATGCGCAAATGAAGTATCTAATCGTGCTACACCATCATTAGTATCATTTCAAGGAGCTGAACGTCACATAGGAGAAGCAGCAGAATCGATGGCACCACAAAATCACCTTAATACTGTTGCATCAATTCAACGTTAATTGTTATACCACATGGAACACCATTTGAAGCTATTTAATCTTCTAGAGTAACATGCAACATCTGTGTCATATACAGGACTTGAATCTGATGACGACTATAACACAACAATATTTTCCTTTGAATAATTGTGTGCTATGTTGTTATCTGAATTAATGGACATTGCTCGCTTAAGAAATAAGGCCGCTGTACGTGATGTACTTGTTTCGGTGCCTACTTATTACACATATGCACAAAGACAGGCTATGATGAATTCTGCATCTATAGCTAATATTAAGGTGCTGCGAGTTATGAATGAATATTCATCAATTTCTTTATCTTATGGTATTTTTATATCTAAAACACTTCCTGATACAATGCCTATTAAAGTTGCATTTGTTGATATTGGTGCACCTTCTACTACAGTTCTGATGACAGATCCGCATTTAGGAGGTAGCTATTTAGATGATATTACTGTTAATAAATTTGCTAAACATTTTAAATCGTCATATGGTATTGATGTATTATATAAACCTAAACCTGCTGCAAGATTAAGAAAAGAAGCTGAAAAAATTAAAAAAGTGTTATCTGCAAATCCTGAATATCCTCTACACATTCAATGTTTAATGAATGATGTCGATGTTAAAGGACATATTTCACGTGATGAATTAGAAGAAATTGCACAGCTTGTATTAGAACGTAATAAATCTACATCAACATCAACATCAACATCAAAAACAGAAGCAGCAACATCAAAATAAAATAATGATAATGATGATGAAAAAGGGGCAACGATGCATGTGATGTGCAATAATTTTAATTTATTCAGATGTGAATGGAATGTATATGGACTGGGTGGAGGCCCACATGCACTACATAGGAAAATATAGTGAATTGCACCATTTTTGTTGCTATGTAGCAATAAAAGTGTTTCTGAGGACCTCAGTAATCCTTTAATGCGACATAGCATTAAAAATGGTTCTATTGTATCAATAAAAATGAAGAAGAAAAATGGGGTGGAAAAAATCATTCGAAATGTCTTTTACTTTTTTAATTTCCACTTCCATTGCTAACTGAGCAACTATTCTATCACTCAGGGTTAATAAATTAAATTAAGGCTAGTAGCTGTTTTCACTTTTAAAATTCTGACCAAAATATATTTTCGCCATAGCATGTTTCCAAATAGTAATGAAATCATTTTTATCAATGAATGCATTGCATGTTATTTCGGAAGTTTACAAAGAGAATTTAAGAAACGATTTTCTTAATGAATGTGGTTTACAGTAAAGTAGACATTGACCAAGCAGTGACATTTGAGACCCATTTTTGGACGTTTTCGTCCAAAAATGGGTTTTTTCACAATCTCAACCATTTTTATCCAGATCATGCCCAAACTTGGTGTGGGATTAAGTTGAAGCATTATAAAATTTCACACCGAGTTTTTACGTGACAGAGAAAGGTATGAGAGAGATACAGGACGTTTGAGACCCCTTTTTGGATGTTTTCGTCCAAAAATGGGTTTTTTATTTTTACAATCTCCACCATTTCTATCTGGACCATCCCCAAACTTAGTGTGGGATTTAGTTGAAATATGATGAAATTCCATACCAAGTTTAGACATGATCCAGAAAGGTATGGGCGAGGTACAGGACGTTTGAGACTCTTTTTTGGAAGTTTTCTATAGAGAGTAAAATACGGCTACTTTGATCACACCCAGTACAGTCACTGTAAGAAAACCTGATCATTAGATATTTTTAGGGGCTGTGGCCTAATTACTAAATTATAATGGTGTTACATTGGTGTGACGCATAGCTGCAATTAGGACCCATAGTAAGGTATTATTCAAATATCATTTGAGGTTTTTCTAATAATTACCATTCACCGTGCGTTACCGCTTTCTCACTCATCCTATTTATCTTAAAGCTACCAATAAAATTCATTCAACGTCAATATTAACATGTACGTCGCCATAATCCATATTTATTTACAGATTCGTCGACCGCACTCCGTTTTCCCCGTCTTCTAACCTCTTCAATTTCTCGCCGCAACATTGACAATCCTAATACGGATTATCACTTGCCATTATGACAACAACAAGTCCTATATTATTCAACCCCTTATCTCCGCAACAG
>JAULBU010050215.1:0-12977 GCA_032358235.1 Odonthalia washingtoniensis | reverse complement strand
GACCATATTGTATTTCCCTCTTACTGATGAAAGTCGTACAGGATCTGACATTGAATTAACGGGCGACGTTGCTTCGTGTACGGAGTTGGTGGTGATACGAATTTCTTCGATAGTGGTAGTAACTTCTGACTCTATATGGTCAGTTGGAGGATCGACACCACTCATGGTGGTTTAGTAACAAAATTTACGGAGAAACTCTGGTAATGGACGAACGTCAAGTGACGGAGGGAAGACAAGACACGAACAAGTAGAAAATCAGTCGAATTATTGGAATTGGATTGGAATGAAGTAATGATCGACAAAACCTTTTTAGAGCAGACACATGGTTCCTTGATCTTGAAGAGGGGGTCGTGTGATGCAATTCGTTTTTGGACACATGTATTTTTAGTGACTTTTGTCATATTTTATCTTTTGCGTAGGACCACATTTTTTGGGTGGCTTTTCACAATCACCGCGTGTATTTAAGACATTGTTGCCCATTACAGTGTACCGGTGGCTCCCTCTCTGCTACCTTGTACAGTACGCTCCCCCTCCTGCCATTCGGCAGCAGGTGGAGCCTACTTAAGAGGTTTTTGCGTGTGCCTCTCTTCGATTCTAATAAAGACAAGCACCTCTGAAGCGGAATCTACCCCCAAAAATTGCGTTCTTGATCGAATACAGAGCTCTTTCTGCTACGGTAAATCATCTCCCTTGCCCGTGCAAGTCATTCCCCCGCTCCCTACACACATAATCTTGTATCGGGGCCCAACCGCCCGTATAGTCTTCGATGAACGACTCCGTCGACTTACAAGCCTCAATCCTGAGTCTAACCGTCACAACCAGCCAATTTTAGCGGCCGTCTCGATATTCCCCCTCTTCTGTCCGGAATAAACAACATACCTATACCGCCAAGCTACTCGTGGGTCCCTCAAGTCCTCCGACCACAGTCGTTACTAACCTGACCAACTCTGCTATTCTTCTGGTCAATAAATCCACCTACACCTTTTTCGAACCCATTATCTGCTTCTATGGTGGAATGTAAGTCAACGTGAGCTACACGGAAAGAAGGGTAACCTAACTCCCTTTAGTTCCCTCTCAGCCTTTGTCTGCCGAGTTCATTTCACTACAGAGCCTACTTAAGAAGTTTTTTCGTTGCCTCTCTTCAAGTCAAATAAATACAAGCGTTTTTCAGACTTCTATCTCTCCCAAATCTTGGCTTCGACATAATTGTCTAACCATCTTTGGCATTGGCCTTCGTTCGTCAACACAGAGTTTATCTTTCGACTCCACCTTACAAGTGTTCTCAATCCGTTAGCTTAACGTTATTTTTACTGCGCCAGTAACACTTTCATTCAACCCTACCTCCAACGAGGTATTCATTCGACCATTTCGTATTTTTGCGCGTAGTGCGCGTTCACAATCGATCATACATCTACTGTTGTCGTTAGTTCACTCTCCAACACGAGTATTCTTCGGAAATTCAACTACTAACTACACCTACATTTATCTGCTTCCTTCCCGTTTGGTGAAGTACTGTGACATACGAGCTACTCGTAAAGAAGGACTCGAACTCCTTTAGTGTCTCGTCCATGCCCTCTGTTGGGAGTGCATTGCATTACACATCACAGCTTTATCCTCCTTGTCGTTGTAGCTCTTAGAATCATAGCAAACAGAACCCTCCTCCGTCCATGTTCCACGATAGGTACCATCAGCTTCTTGATTTTGTATTTCGCTAACGTCGTTTTCATTACGGTATATTGGTGACGCACTGCAACCTCCGTTCTGTGTCCAGGTCCCACGACAAATGCCATCACTTGCCATGTCTAGTAGACATGGCAATTATTAGTAATAATGGATTCTCGTTGCTAACTTCACGGTCGAGGTGTTGGGTGCAATTGTACCAAAAATAACGATCTGAATCTCCGTCTCCTATTTCTCATACTATACTATAAATCTTCATAATTTTGTTCACATCAGCACGTCATGCAAATGGCATTACTGCAAATGATTTTTTGAACAGAAAGTCTTTCATATTTATTGCTGTTTCAGAATTTTTCCAGATCATATAATAATAACATAATATTATTATGAACTTCAAATCAGTGTCAATCAACATTTTTTGGCATTTTTTATCTACTTATGATGAACGGTGTATCCTATAATTTTTATTACTTGTATGACCAATATTATTTTCCATTCCAACGGAAAATCGAGAAATTATTTTTCTTAACTCACATACCTGTAAGTTTACACCTCGCCGTCCCTAAAGGGTTAATTCTTGGAAATGTCTCTTAACTCACAGGTTAAGGGCTAACCGTCCCTAAGGGTTAACCCTTGGAAATTTCTCTTAGCTCACAGGTTAATCCTTTGGACGGCGAAGGTGTGAACTCCCTGGTACGTGAGTTAAAAGAGAAATTTCCATCCCAACCTAGAGATGCAATTCCTTTTTTTTTAAATGTTTTTTTTTTTTTAAAAAAAGAAACAACAGTTTTAAAAAATAAAAAATAAAAAAGTTTAATTAATCCGATACTATCACCAACCTACAACCGCCTTTATCTTGTTTGCTCAGTTATTGCCCCAATAAACAGGCATGAGCAATCGTCTCCAAAAAGCCGACAAAGCAAATACTCAATCATGGTCGATGAACGTCAACGGAATCCACATCGTCCACACCTACCACTCCCTCAACCAAAACTGCCGAAAATGTGCGTTTGTCATCCTCCTCCATGGTTGGATGGGTTCATCTAATGACATGGAACCTCTTTTCGAATTCCTGGCTACATCTGGTTATCATGTCCTTTCTTTCGATCTCCCGTACCATGCACGTTCCATCGGCGTCCAGCCTGCAACTCCTCGGAAAGCAGCAATCGCAATATTATCTGTCCTTTCTCGTTTAACGTCTAGAAGGAACACCACAAAAAGCACTTCCACGAACCATCGATTACATGATTTTGTAGATGTTTCTATCTCTATCATTGGTTACTCTCTAGGTGGGCGCCTCGCTCTTGAGATATATTCGTTGCTGTCTTCCACACCTCATGCTTCACTCCATCTATCTATCAATGCTCTTGTTCTTATCAGCTGCGCCCCACCAGTTGGAGAGTCTTCGTTTACTACTGTCGCCAAATATCAAAAAGTTTCGGAGCACAATGCAGACTCGCTTCTTCAAAATTCATCACCGGAAGATTTCCAACACTGGCTTGTGAATGATTGGTATGAAGCTCCGATGTGGGGCTCTATTTCAAGCTCTCCATCATTTCACGAGCTTATTGAGTCCCGTACCAACGCACATTCCACATCATCACACCAGCCTCAAGCGTGGGCCAATGCTTCCATTCGACTGGGGCGCGCCTTCATGTCTAATTTTCCTCCAGAAATCGACGTTGATGTACCTTTACTTTACATGTGTGGTGACCTTGACAGCAAGTATAAAAATTTTATTCCTGATTTCCGGCGACGCTTTCCAAAACTTCACGAATGTATTGTACCTGGCGTTGGGCATAACGTGTTGTTTCAAGCAAAAGATTTGACGATGAAGTCGATATCTGATTTTTTGCTGTCGTCCACATGCATCATTAATAGCGATGATCACTTCCCTTTCTTACTGAGTAACGTGTCTTTAAAGCCATATTGTTTGGAAATGCATTCACCTATGTCTGTGAATCAACATTCTATTTCTCGCCGCGATGGATTTCTAGTCACGGTTACAGCAAATCACGGTTTTACAGGTATTGGTGATGTATGTCCACTACCTGGTTTACATAACACATCTATAGAGGCATGTAAATTGGAAATTGAAAAGTTATCAAACGTTGTAATGATGCAAGGTGGACAACGAGGAACCAAACTATGTGCTCACTGCTTTGACCTACAAAGTCTGAGTAAACTTACAAACCATCTTTCACCCGTCACTCGCAATGGCGTTGAATGTGCAATTTTGCATGCGCTGAGTCAAATGCTTGGGGTCAAGCTTCAAAACGTTATTTTAAATTTAATTGTACAAGAATTAATGTTTCCTGATGAGAGTAATGGCGATGATGAGTTTGATAGAAAAATTCCTGACCTTGATGAAATTATCGAAGATGTCATTCATATTAATGGTGTTTTCCCACGAAAACCAATGTCTCATTTAGAGAAGACGCTACCGGACAATTCGATTCTTAATTTTTCAGATACATTAAGACATAGTCCGTTCCAAACATTAAAACTCAAGGTTGGTGCGTGCAAACGCGTTCAAGATGACGCTCGTATTGCCATAATTGCAGCACAAGCCTGCAAAGTAGAAGGGAAAACTCTTCGACTTGATGCCAATCGTGCATGGGACATTCCAACATACAAAACATTTTTGAAAGATTTACTAGCAGCTGGTGATTGTATTTCATCAATTGATTATATCGAGGAACCAGTGCGAGGCATAAATCAGTTACGATACATTATGTTGAGAAAAGATAACATTGATGAATACACGAATGTTCTGAAGATTGCGTTGGATGAAACATTAGACGAGTATAGTTCTACAAAAGAACATAGAAATGATATTGAAGAGTTGATTCATCATTGTGCAGCTCTTGTTGTGAAGCCTGCGGTAATAGGGTCGTTGTCTCAACTTGTTCCCTTGATACGTTTGGTAAATAAGGCTATGGTAAGATGCAATTTAGTTTTAAGTTCTGTGTTTGAGAGCGGAGTCGGTATGGCATGGAACACTGTTCTCGCTTCGGTATGCAATCGTCTTACTGTTTCTGACGAGTCTGGATTTCTCCCTTCGCCTAAAATTTTTCATGGACTAGGGACTTTTTCTCACCTCTCAACGGACGTCATAGACCCCAGTTTTGCTTCTAGTTGTATCAGACATGATGCAAAAACAATCAGTCTGCAAAAGTGTCTTTGTCTTCTGCAAAAAGCCGTCGATTCATATTCGGCCGAAGCCGTGAAAACCGTCTGACCTTTTCAGTAATCAGATCAGCTACTTTCTGACCTGTAATGCTATAAAAAAGATAATAATCAATTTCATTTTAAGTATGTAAGGTTTGTTTTACTGTCATGTTACGTTAGAAAGTTCATTTGACTTTGAAGAAGTTCGAGGAGACTGTTCGTTATCCTGTTCACGTTGCTGTTGAGATGGAGAGCGTCCATTAATTACGGGAGAAGAATCGGTGACATGCCCTGCTGGTGCGATGCCATTTCCAGTAGCTGAAGCAATACCTCCAGCGGCAACAAGGCTTCCTGCAGGACTTCGTGGGTCTGTTGGTGGTATGTGGATTGCCATGAGAGGTGAAATTCCAATAGGCGTTAAGGGGTGAGTAGATATAATAGGAGAAATGCCCATTTGCGGCTGCGCCGGGGAAAATAATCCTTCGATGCCATCCGAGTTTCCGTGTCCACTTGCTGTCATTACTCCAACTCCATTGTTTGTAAACAATCCATCTGCAGACGCCTCTTGGTTACCATACTGCGTGGAATTTCGCTCACGCTCGAGTTTCCGCCTCTTGCTTCGAATCACAGATGCATTGAATCTCGCCTCTGCTGTCGCCCAATCAAAGTTTTCGTACGTGATGGCCGGCGGTGGAGCATCTGCGTTAACTAGAGACACCAAATTATTCGATACAAACGCTGGAAGGTAGCGTGCTACCCAGAGCATCAGTTGCTTGACAGGCGATGGAAAGTCGTCGGGATACCAATAAAAAATTCGTGGAAGCGTTACTATCCGCTTCTCGACATCAACTTTAACTGTGACGGACAGAAATTCGACTGCAGCATCATGTAATTCTTCCTGAACGTTGTCACCGTCAAGGATTCGAATAGGTGGGTCGGAGCGCGTACCTGCAGATATGACAAAGTGGATACGACCATCACGAACGGTTATGACATGCTGACATTTGGGATCAGACGGACGCAACTGTTGAATAAATTTGATCATCGGGGGGCGTTTGTTTCCGCGCAGAATACCGTGTTCAATATCATCGAGAGTTAGGTCAAGGCCAGCAGCTCTGTAAGATAAGGCGCGAAAAAATGTGTAGCGACGAAGAAAATTGTTGGGTGTGCCGAACACAACATAGGCGTGCAGACAAAGAGTATTATAAATGTTGACAAAGAATGCGATGCGCTCGTGATGGTTGAGAGCGACCAGTTGAACACGTTGGAGCTCAGCAGCGCTGAGAACGTACTGTCTAAATCGCTCGCTTTTCGCCAAAGTTGTGTAGTCAACTTCATCGCCAACATTGGGGGCCCAGGGTGCGGCAGAAAACGGTGGTGAAAGCTGTTGATTTATCGGTGGTGATGATGCAGTACGTCGTAGCATGGGGGATGACGTGGATAATGTGGGTGTGGTGGGAGCGGCAGGATCTGACATTCGTGGAGTAGATGGTTCAGCAATGGTGTTGTTGTTATCGTTCGTAAGGTTGTTGTTCACAGTAGTTGAAGAAGGTGGTTGTGAATTGGCTGATGAAGATGAAGGCCGTTCTACAAGGACATGTTTACGATGTTCTTCGCAGAGAAGGGCAAGACGTGTGAGCAAATCTTTAGAGACATCGACAGCGTCACGGGTAGGAATGGAAGTATCCCAGACGCGCTTCATATTGAGAATTTTGGTATCATCGTCCTCCTGGAAACAATAGAAATAATACTCGTCTGCAAACGGTTCTGAGTGAGTGACATGATGAATGATGCCTGCATCCATGAGACGTTGGCCGGTGACGATAGCCTTCTGACGATCGCAGGATAAATTGGTGATGATCCACTGCACGGCTTCGGAACCAACGAAACATTTTGAGTATGTGAGAATACGCCAGCGACGGGCGGCAAGCTCAAGTCCTCGCTGCGGATGGCGCATGAGGTTGTAGACACTCTCGAAATCCGGGATGGGATAGTTGGCATCGTCAAAGGGGCTGGTGACGGGATTAGAGGAGAGAGTGGAAGAAGAAAAATTGCGGCGCGACAGGGATGAAGTCGTGGAATGTCTGCGCGGTACGGCTTCGCCTGTTGTACATGGGACGACCTGCTCTGTGAAGCGTCTTTTGCGGGTTGGGTGTGGAAACATGTTTTATTTTGAAAATTGAAAAATTGGGCGGAGCGGGTTGGGCGGGAGCGAAGTTGGGGCGGTGGCGGTTGTCGATGGGGATTAAATAATGGGAGTGGTGCGGTGGAGCAGCGTTGAAGGTGAATGTTGTTTGGATGGTATGATATGATGCCCTCTTCTGAGGAAGACGAAATGCATTGTCGGCTACCCAGGTGGCATAACTGACAGGCGGTTCAAGTTTAGTGTACAGTGGTTTTTGAAAAGACGCTTACAGTGGAATGTCGGTGCGCCTGTCAAGCGGGTGTATGCATCAGATAAGCTTGGCGCGATTGTGAGGGGGAATGGCAGCCACTTGTTTGTTCGGTTTGAGATCGCCATTGCCGGTGGGCAACAGCGCGGCTTGTCCGCCGCCGTCCTCGTCAGCTTTTTTGCTGTGGACATGGTCGCAAGTCGCAACGAGGGTAGGGTAACGCGCACGACTCCGTCTGCACGCAACTGGATCGCCACCGGCGCCGACGTTCACGCCTAGTTCACGCCCTAGTCGAGTTCACCGAAGGTGATCCATAAATAATTTATTGCACGGGAGGAGGAGTGTATGCAAATAAAGAAGATGTGTAATCAGTGCTATTTAACCGTTCTAAAATTTAACTGAAAAATACGATTTTTTTATGTGGCTGTTGTCTCTCCCCGAATGCATTCACACCAAATACTCCCAAATTTTTCTCGAATTTCATCATCTCCTGAAATCACTCGCTCGCACGCCACTACTCCAAAGCTCCAAACAACCAAACCTCCGGAAGAAGAAGGAAACAGAAGAAAAGAAAACGCGCACCTTGCGGGATCATGCCCGCTGACCCATTGTACGAAATCGAGACCCTCTCCCACCCCGACTACAAATGTCGGACGGCGTGCAACGCACAACCGACGGCGTATTCGGCGGACTTGAGGCCTTTGATGACACCCCTGTCGACGCAGATGCTATGGACCGTATGTTCCTGTCTCTTGGCGCTTCAGCCGCCGACGCCCCGGAATGGCAACTTGACGCCCTTGGCACAGACCCAGACTTTTACAATTCTTCATCCGTTCCACAACTCGCTTTGCAATATATTGATACCGATCCTCCAGCAACCTCAGCTCCTCCTCCCACTCCTCTCCCAACTCCCGTCCACCCAAATTCTCAAAATCCCACTGAAATTCCTACGCCAAATTCCTCTGCTCTACCCAATTCTTCTTCTACGCCACATCTTCTACATGTTCCACTTACTGCGGTGGCCGCGGAGGCAGCTTTGGCGGCTGCAACTTCACCCTCCTCCGCCTCTCCCTCCGCCTCTACACCCACCGTTACAGTTAATGCAACCGCGTCACGACCATCTCCATCAAATATGCCTTCCACGCCTGGCTCTTTACCTACGTCTGCCACTACTATTCCGCGAGTGTCGTTGTCAACGCCACCACGGTCTCCGAACGCGCCGACGACTACGACAGCACAACATTATGCATATCATAACCAACAGCGACGTAATCATTCAAAACAACCTGCCCCTGTTAATAGTTCAAAAACGGCACGACATTCACCACGTGCATCTAAAACTCTTGTTAAACCTTGTCAAAATCTTACAAACCAAGCTAATAATAACAGCGCAAACAATAACATCCTCAACAGTAACCGTTCACGTTCACCAATCAGTTCGGGTTCTAGCGGGCGACCACGACGTGGAACGGCCGCCACGATTACTACTATCACATGTTCTGCATGCCGAAAGACGGTTTCAGGTACATCTATACAATTACGACGACATGTGCGACTATGTAAAAATCTACAGCAGAAACAACAACAACAACGTGAAAACATGTCAATGGATAGAATGCAGCAAACTCCTGCATCGCCGGTACAACCTTCCGAAGGTGCTCATTCCGATGGTACACACTCGCAAGGCACACGTTCCCAACCGTCGTCCTCGCCACACACCATGCCAACCAGTGGAACACAATTGCAGCATCAACAACAAACACACCAATACCAAAACTATTCTCAATTCCAACAGCAACAGCAGCAACAACAACAGCAACAACAACAGCAACAACAACTTCATGTTCCATTTACACAATTGCAACCATCAATGTCAGCAGGTGATGTCAACAATGCGGCGGTGGCGGCGACGGTGGCGGTGGCGGCAACATCAGCATCAGCATCAGCGTCCACAGGGGGAATCAGTCGACGAGATGCAGATTTATTATCAGTTGTACGAAGACTTGAAACAAGTGTCAATACATTGGATATTAATGCTAGATTATGTTTACGTGATGCTCTTGTATCACTTAGTAATAAAGCTAGTAATCCATCCGTCCCTCCAACGCCTCAACAAGAAGCCATGAATCGCGCAGCTGAATATCTTGTTCTTAGGATGTTATTCCTATCAGGTCATCAAGTAATGCATACACCACCTGGAACGGGTGTTGGATATGCAGAAACACCTGTTGTTACAGCATCGCCTTTCCCAAACCAACAGCAACATAATCAACTTATAGATACAGGAGGGTTGGAATCCTCCCCGAATGGCGGTATGATGAGGAGTGATGATGGGACGGTAGCTGCATCAACAGGGACTCAGAACGTTTCAGTTGCACAACCAGATGAGGATATGATAGATAGGGTTTTGCAATCTACGGAAATTGGGGCTGGGAATGGAGAGGACAAAGTGGCAGATGGGACATAGCACTAACAAAAAGAAAAGAAATACATCTTGATGTGTCCATTAAGTTCATAAGCTCCCTTCCCCAGCCCCCTTTTTTTCATGGGGGTTATATTAATTGTTTTTTCTTTTTAAATATTTTATTATCGTCTCATCTTGTTGTTCTGTTGCCGTGGCGTTTATATATATATATATATATATATATATATACATATATGTACATATATATATATATATATATATATATACATATATATATGTCTATATATATATATATATATATATATAGTTCTAGTTATAATGGGGAGAACGGTAAACCATGTATATTTTTGTATTTACTGAAGAAAAAGTGTATTTGTTTACATGTGTTTCGTCTCCTATCGATTGTTGTTGCAAAACAATGCCTAAAGCAACATGTTTCACGTACCAGAGTAACAAAAATGAGGGTGTGGGGATGAGGGTAGGGGCGAAAGAGACAACACAGTAATGGGCTATTTCCCGAACAATGTTTCTTGTTAAAGAATGAAGTATGTGGATAGAGGAAAAGTATTGAGGAGTTAACAAATCTATTGTGTGTTGATTTGCAATGTGAATTCATTAAATCGAAGTGGGACAGAGATAATCGTGGAATTATGTCGGCAGAAGTTATGAAATCTTTAAAATGGAAAATCACCATCACCATTACCATCACTAGAACCAGAAGAACTAGTATTTTTATTTGTATAAGTAATATTTTCAGTTGCTGCATAGGAATTATCATTATTAGGACGATAAGGACGTTTTAATATGCGAAACATACCCATAGAACGATTAATAGAGATATTAATAAATTGTTTGGTATTACCATCTTTTTCATAATTAGATATACGTAGAGATCCTTCAACATAGAGTTGTGTGCCCACAGGTATTGAAGAAATAAGATTAAAACCTGTTACTGTATCAAAGATTTGAATTGTATGCCATTGTGTTTCAACTCTTTGATTTGATCCTGATCCAGCTAGATGATTAGTAGCTAAACGTAAAGTTGCACAACGTATACCAGATGGCAAATCTTTTATTTCTGCCATTGATCCGGTGCGTCCTATAATAGTTGCTTTACTCAATGAATCATATACTGATGACATTGGTGATGATGTTGATGAATCTGACTGTGGGGAATAATTATTACTATTATTATTAGTAATAGTATTATTATTGTTATTGCCAGACATCATCTTGTTGTCATTGTTATCAGGGGAGGGTGATGATGAACGTTGAACACGAGGTAATGAAAATGACATGGATGTTGGTTGTCTCGGTCCATTTCGTGATGAAGATGATGAAGGGCGTGAACGACACCAGTGCGTTACAGACAACAATTGATTGTGAGATACGGTTGAACGTGGAGAGATAGTGACATGATGGAGAAACAAACATATAGGTCTCATGGCAGTGTTATTCATAATGTTGATGACGACGAGATACGAACAACAATAAAAAAAAGGTGATTCGAAAAGTGGGGGGGCGGGGGAACAAGGGGATCAAGATTAAATACGGCGCCCAGTATCGCTGATCTTTATTCTCTATTAAAAATTTGAGATAGAGAATACCGATGTACACGTAGGTGATTAGGTTAATACAGTAAAAATTAATGACATTACACATTACACATTACACATTGTGTCTATGTCATTAATCTACTACAGTGAAGAAAAGTGCAGATAACCGCTATAACATCATAATAATAATACTGCTATAACAACATATTATGTTATAGCAGTTTTTGTACTCCGCTTTTCCAGAGAAATGTGTGTCACACTTTCGGGTTTACGCCAAAAAAAAAAAACAGACAGAAATTCTGAATGTGTAATGCTCAAAAATTACAGTGCATTGGCTCGAGGGAACTTAGGGAGGACAAGGACCAACCGGTTGACACCAGCCAGCGTCAACTGAACGATAAAGGCACCGCACGGCAAACGCCGGATGAAACACCACAATTCGTGATGGACAGAATAATTAATTGTGGACCGAACGATGATGAAAACCACCCAAACGCCGAGGTTGGGGCAGACATTATACAGAATTAGATGGTATGGTTTCAAGCCGGAGGCTGACACGTGGGATCCCATCTGACATCTCCCCAGAACAGGGTGGTAAATTATTACAGGACGGTAAAGATGAAGATGAAGATGAAGATGCCGAATGATATCAACAGCTCAATCGCTGTTCAACTACACCTTAAGTAGGCACCAAAACACCAAACTTGGTGACAAGATCGACAATCAAATGAAAAACCAGGCAATTGGGCAGTTAATCCAACATTACCAGATGCAAGCAAAGTTATCCACACCAAACCACTTGGTGGAGGAAACAACATGGCACGACATACACACCAAAATTGTTAAGAAACACGAATCCACGCAAAAGCATGGTCCACGAATGCAAACCCACTGTAGATACAACAACATTCCAAATCATCAAAAAAAACTACTCTACTATAATTCATTTGGCCCCTTACTTCAAACGTGTGGCATCGAATTTCAAAACGCCTCACGGTAAAATGAATACAACTACCAAGCGACACTCCGCTTAAAGTTGGCGTTAACGCGACAAATATCGGAAGGAAACTATGGGATCGAAAACAAACACGGTACGGAACAGAACGAATGAAAAATACCTTCAACAACACGCACAAGGTCCGTGATTACTTCATCAATAAGAACGCACTACTATCTCTCCAAAGAGCTGCCCCTCAACCAAAATGGACAATCCGGTAGTGTCAACGTACAAAAATAACATATAATTATATACAATTTAACACATCTATCTAATGTAAATGCATGCCTATTGTAGTGAAATGCACTTCCATAAAGGAAGGAAGGAAGAAAAACGGCACTAAGGGTGTTCAGAGTCATCGTTCCACGGTAGTTCGTGTGGGCAGTGCACCCTCCAAAAAAGGAGAGGTAGGATGATAATTGAGTATGTAGGTGGCTGTCATCCTGGCGTGTGTAAGACGCCGGTATGATTGATAGACTACGTAGTTCAGATGGTAAAAAGGTGCGCGAAAACGTGAGTAGCATGATAGTCCAAAGCTTACTCCGTGAAGAGGTTTGAATTTGAAGCGGTTATTGAAGTTGACACGGCTAAAGGTTGCCGGTTTGGTATCAAAATTGTTAGGCGGATGAGTTGACTAACCCTAATGCAGCGGAAATTCTCCCAGAGCCGAAGGAGCTTTGTAGATCGCGACGAATGCAAGGTAGGGGGTATATGAAGTCTGAGAAACACTTGTATTTATTAGAATTGAAGAGAGA
>JAULBU010050204.1:0-12984 GCA_032358235.1 Odonthalia washingtoniensis | reverse complement strand
GAAGTACTTTAACCGCACTGGATGGAACTATGAGACGACTTGACTCCATTCCAAACATTGTGGGATAGACATATAGACACCTGTGAATATGATTAGGCTCTACATGATAGATACAACAGTTACTATGATCATCGATGCACTCGAGGGAGGAAAGTAAGGAGTCTGGGACAACCATGCTGAAACCCAATAATATGAATATCACATTATGTAAAGGTGAATAATCATTTGAATGGAAGGAAGGGAATAATTAAATGATTGGAGGAACACGAAGTATTACTACAAAAGAAGACGAGATTTTTTGTGGGCATAAGTAAAAGGAACACCCCGTAGTGGCGGAGTACTGCAAAATGTTAAACGTGTACTAATCGGAGGTATTATAGGAGTTTAGTTTAGCCTAGTAAGTAATTAGAGGAAATTCACGTGTGATCACACACGTGGAAATAATTTTTCAAGAGCGATTGCAAATGATTTACATTTTCTCGATGGTCACGGATGGATGAATAATAATAAAAATACAACTTCATAGCAATTACCGACCACAAAACCTAACCTGTAACCGACATTAAGCTGTTTCCTTCCGGAACATATTCATACAACGACGTCAAAAAGATACAAGGTAAACGAAAGGCATAGGCGTGTAACAAGTACTGGACACCATTATCATTTGCGGCACTCGTATCCCGACCGCGAAATAGGGTTGGCTGTGGACAGCACACTAATTAGGTTCCACTATCTTGATACCCCCGCACCTACTTACGAAGGTAAAGTAGAGGAAAAGATCGAAACGTGCAAAGCACGAATATAATAATAACTGAGGAGCTAGCTTTAATAGAATTACGACTGGTAAAAGGACAGGAGAGAATTTCAGAAAGGACAGAAGTCGGTGACTGAGGTTACCAAGACAAATCAGGAGGGAGAAATCAGGACAGGATAAAGAGACACTGCAACGTAATTATAATGCGAGCAAGGGACCTTTAGGAATACCATCCTGACTACCGAACATCGCATTGAATTAGAGACTGGCCTCAAAAATATTTTTCAAATGCCTTACCGTAACGGGATCTTTCTGTTGGCGAAAATTTGAAGATGGCTGAAACTGTCTAATTTTTATTTTTTACATCTCGATTAAGATAACAAAGCAATTATATATAAGATTATTGCACTTCGTCTCACAGTGGAGTTCGTACAACAAACGGTTCATAATGACTTAATTACTGTAATCTGCAAACAAATTCTTACGCCTACGTGAAAAATATGTACATTGTAAGTACTGTATATAATTTCTAGCCTGTTGCTTCGTCACCAGTTGTCCCCTGCTCCCCTTGAGACCACAAATACTTACAACACCCACTTCGGTCACTGGCTTCGTGCAAATCACTTTGACTCATACCCGTACCACATCCATGTAAAACATTTTCCAACTTCAATCGCCCAATGGCTTTCGCCAGCATATCCTCTAACATCTCTTCGGTTACATAACACTTAATACGCACCACTCCTTTATCAACCACATCGTGTATGTAATTGTATATCACATCTATATGTTTCGTTAGTCTGATCACTGACCCGTTGTTCGTACGGTCTATCGCTCTCTGTTTTTCCGTGTGGGAATCCGTTGCTTCCTTCACATCTTCTACAAAATCAAGAACTTACTTTAGAAGACAAATCCATACTTTCTCTTTCACTCCAGCACATATACTCACGTATTCGGCCCCCGTGAACGACAACTCCAACACTTCCTGTTGACACGGACTTCAACTAACAGCTCCATTTTCCATCATTAAAACACATCCACTTACAGAAATTCTTGTTTCCACATCTCTAGCGCAGTCAGCTTCTACATATACCTCGGAAATAAGTTATTTACCCTATCTTCCTCCATGATAACTAACAATATTCTTACTGTGGATGAAATAAGGTATTAAATAATACACTTCATTCTAATTAATCTGGACAGCGTTTTCAACAAACCTTGCTATCCTACATATTGTATATGCTAAGTTAGGTCTTGTTCCAACCATGAAGTACACAAGTGATCTTATCGCTTCACAATATGATTCTTTACACTGATGTTTTGTTACCCTAAGATACACGCTACGATCCATTAGAGCTGATTGAACTTTCGCTGTTAACGTACAAAAATACTCAAAACTTTTCTCCGCATAACGAGTTTAGTATATGCTTAGAGTGCTACTTTTACGGTTTCGTTCGACGCGAATCCCGGTAATTACTCGACATTCACCCATAAATCAAAAGATCATCTACATATAGGAAGATAATGAGTACATTCGATGAATCATGCCGTATGTACAATGATTCGTCAGCTGCATTTCGTTTCATGGTCAACGTTGTCAAAAGGAATTCATATCCATATTTAGCTAGAATTGAACAAGATGCCATCGTATCACTTAATTTATTTCACCTATGTATTCAAGGGTGGCGGTATCAATCAAACGTTGCATTTTTGACATCATGGAATACAAATTTAAAGTAGAAAAAGATTCCTTCTCACGAAATCAGGTGCCTGACGTGTATTTCAATCCACTTTCAAAACCGGAAGTGTGAGAACAATGATCCGCACTAAAGGTGTTCAATTCCTCTTTCCATGTCAGCCTGCGTGGGCACTAAACTCCGCCAAAAAGTAGATGGGAGTTATGGTGTTGGTGAAGATTCGGTGAATGAGTCGCGCCGTAGATTAATACTAGCAACAATAGTCGGCAAGGTCTAGAATGTGCACTGTGTGCGGAAGTACAGGGTAGTTGTATAACTAACTCATGGGGGTCAAAGGTGGACAATGATACTACCGCAACAATCACGACTAACGTGAGTCTAACGATAATACACTCTTGTAAGGCGGAGTAGAGATATAAGTTCTTCGTAGTCCGACGAGTGCAAATTCCAAAGTGTTGAATGAACATTTCCTCTTCAAGTTCCTCCCTTCTTCTAGATCCCCCTTCCAAGGATAACTCCCTCTCTGTCTCCTCCCTTTTGTGCCTACTTCTCTCTCTTTTTCCCCTCTTTCTCCTCTTGCAATCGTGGGGTCTAGTGTCCCTCTATATAAGTGAATATCTCCCCTTTTGTGTTTTCCTTAAAATTCCGGTTCTGTTCTGATTTGGTTTATCAGTATTCCCTGCAGCACAACATGTCGCGTTGCGGGGATGCTTTTGGAGGGAAGGGCTAAATAGCCTCCGAATCTGGTCTCGCGTTCGGGCCACTTACCGCCTCGAAGAACGCTGGAAGAGAGTGGATTATCTAGCCCCTAAGATTTCTCTTAGGACTAACTTGGTGGCGTCGTTGCCTGAGTCTCATCCCCTTAGTTGGATGCAGCGCGGTGAATTCTTCTGTGACTGCCTATGGTTCATTTTATTTGAATGTGTTTGTGTGTCCCTTTTCATTCATTTGACAAAGATCTGCTCTTGTGTACCCTCCCGGACTCGAGCGGTGGTTCGACAAGTGTAGATTTCACTGCTGTGTTCTGAAGTCGAATCGATGTATTTTCTCCCCCCAAGGTGTGTCCACGTGTCATCATGTATGCTACAGTATTGTTGCATAATCCTGTATGTTATTGTTATTCATTTTAGTTCTTTTCTTCGCCTTTTATGCGTCATTGTTATGTCCTTTTTCCTCCTATTACCTTCTTCCTTCATTCTGGGTAATGGTGATGATCGCATATTGTTTTTCGTCGTGAGTCCTCCGCCTATGTTACGTTCCAGGTTGTACTATCTGCCTATTGTATGTATAGTGTGTTCCTTCTTGGCCTTTTATGCTAAGATGGCTTTCCATGCTATTTCTTCTACCGCGGTCACGTTTTCCTTTCTTATCTTACCATGCCTTGATGTCCTTCCACGTCATTACCACTACTTCATTCTCCAGTAGACACAAAAGTCGTTACATTGATTATATAAATAATTAACACAAAGGTGACTATACCATGATGTCTGAGTCGACCTCTGGGCTCAATTGAAGTCTGAAACCCGCTTGTCTTTGATATAATTGCCTGGTTAAATGCGCAAAAATACCTTAGGTAGGCTGCACCTGCCGCAAAACGGCGGGAGTGGGTGCATACTGTACAAGGTAGAGGGAGCCATCAAAACACTGTAATTGTCAACAGTGTCCAAAGTACAGGTGGAAATTGCGACAGACCTCGCTAAATATTACCTGACACAAAAGAAAAAACGGGAAATGTTCCCCTTTTTTATTGGCCAAAAAAATACACGTGTTCGCGTGATAACTAGCGCGGACAGAAGTGGTACGAATAGAAATGAGTAGATTTCAGATCAGTTCATCAACAGCTGTAACTCTCAATTGCACGATTTCGTCATCCTCTGCGAATCCACTTCGGTACTGGTCATTACTCATGTTTTCAGACGTTGTGCATCAATCACGCCTTACAATTACATTCATCTAACTCCCACCGTTATCCGTGCGATGCATGACAATACCATCAAATCCAGACCGCCTTGCAGAGCCTGTCCGTGATCCAATCGTATCTACAGCAGATCATTGCGCTTTACTGACCATCCCGCCTCTTTTCATTATTATTCAGCAACGTCGCGACGCATTCCCCGAATCTACACCCTCCTAACAATCTTCTCCTTTTTGTTTTATTTCACTGCCCGCACAGCCTATTGTGGAGAGAGGACTCGGACGCCTTTAGTGCCTATCATTCTTCTTATCCTTCCGATTTTAAAGTGCATTAAACTACACCATTTTTCTCCCTAATTTCTCCCTTATTCAATTCATTTCTTCTCCTATAATCCTTTTAAATTTCTCCTCTATTTATTCTTTCCCTTCTTAGATTTTTCTTCTTCATTTCCACTATTTCCATGTATTTCCTTCATTGTATTCAACTATATTTATATCCATCCCTTATTTGCTCTTTTCTAGTTGTAAAAAATGTTTTTTCCGGTCTCTTCCCCGATCTCTTCTACTTGAAACATATTTTTGTCCGAAACCAATGCCGTCACTTTAACATCATCACGTCCATTTAATTCAATATCCGTCTCAACCATCGCCATATGGCGATGGTTGAGGCGGATATGGACAATATGTCACGCGAAAGCTTCCTCATATATTTTTCAGTACCACTGGTATCACAATTTCCTCCACTAATAGCATTAACGAGAAAGTCTAGTTGTCCGTATCTATTTCTTACTTCAAGTAAGAAAGAGATAAAGACGACAAGTTGTCGGATGTTCATTTCGCCCATCCCATGAAAACAAAAAAATCCAATATCTTTACTCTTCCTTTTTCAACCCCAAGGTGGTGAAAATCACCTATTTTTGCGGGTTGGTATGCTATTCATAGCATTTATTTGAAACAAGTTTCCAAATATTTTCCTTGATTTTCTTGTCAAAATCGGAGTGGAATTATGAGACGGGAGAAAATTGATGTAGTAAAGTCCAGAGGGTCAAAATATGTTGCAATTATGATGGGTGCGTAGACTGCTATCTTTTTGGGGGTGAACGGTAGAGAATGAAAAATGCATCACCATCCGATTTGAGCAACGGGGAAAATTTCAATAAAGAAAAGGGCTAGAAAGTGGGCAAGAAAAGAAGTTTATTTGGCACTATAGTATAATTTTAAAGATATTTCTTTCAATGTCGGCTTCATAGCTTTGTAAAATTTTAACCGGCCGGCTTATTTTATTCATTTCAAAATGACTGTTTACATTTAGCATGTCTGCGTGTTTTACAAGTGTATTGTTGTAACAATACTGTACGGCACTTGTTCCATCGTAATCCAATTGTAGATTCACCCGAGTTGCGACGAGCAACGAGTGCCGAGAGGAGAAAAATCGTATACATAATATGTCCTATCATATGAGAAACATCATCGTTTAATAAAGAAAAAGCAACTAGAAAAGTTCAACAAATTAAAAGTCTAGTTTCTTATCAGGGACACGTCCAAGAACTAATACTAAGATTTGACGGCACTGACTACAGGGTACTTGACGGTCACAAATGGGGCATACCCACAAAAGGTTTACTGGGCATATATAAGCCTATTGTGCGAACCATAAGCATATTCTTAGATGAATATCCATACGCCAAACTCATTATTAAATTGTAGGAATTTTCCCGTGAGGATATTGTAGATCCAAATGTCCCGATAGAAACTCGGATGAAACCAGGGAATGCATGATCCGCAATGATGGCCACTGACAAAAATAAGAAGGAGTTTAAAAGCAGACGTTTCAGGGGGAATGCAACTGGTGTTTGAAAAATGGCCATTTAATGGCAGACTGTAGCAGCAAAAAAGGTGGAAATGCAAAGGCTACGAGAACTAAAAGCGAAGACGCTAATGCTGCCATAAAAAGGCCGAAACGGAGGACTTCGCATTCTTAAATTCATAACACGAACCTACCTCTAATAACGAACCATTAGAAAACTGGATAATCGACTCAGGTACCTCCCATCATTATACTAATGATAGGGAGAGTTTACATAATAACTACATAAATTGCAGAGGTTCAGTGGCAACGGCAGAAAAGTAGCACCTGTAAATCAGTGTGAAATGCAAGCATCGTCACTACGGAGTTGTAAAACTTGTCCCGAATATGGGAAGAAGTATACTCTCCATAGGACAAATCGCCAAAGGCGGTCATATGACGGTACATTCAATGATGACAAGTGTTTCATCAAGAAGGGTAGCAAGACGATCGCAGCTGGCAACCGAGGAGGTGACAACTTATACAGGATCACACACTTACTTGATTCTATAAACACAGCCACGAATGCGGCCATTAACGCAATCATTAACTTCATAATAGTGAGAACACTGAATCTGACTCTTGACACAGACACATATGAGGACTATAATGATAAAACCCATTACGGGGCTGGCATAGGAGATTGGAACATCTGTCCATTAGTGGACTCAGGTATTTAATTCGTCTTTTAATCATCCAAATGATTCAGTAGGACTTAAATCACCCTTTAAATTGCATAATTTATGCACACACAATGGCTCACATAATTGGATATATCAAACGCCCCAAACGCACGAAAGTAAGGGCGCATGTTTTGAATATTATTGAATACTATACCAGTTCATTAGGAACATATATTCATAATTAGTCATCTGATAATTAGTCAGTAATACAGGGGTTCTTTGGAGACCGTTTTTGTGCTACGTTATTATTTTGTTTCCTGTTTTCATAATCTTCATTACTTGGCACATTATGTGTCAGGTCTACCGAATTAGCCTTTTTTCATACGAGTTTTGAAGTAAACTCTTGGGAGACTTTTATCTCTGACCAGGAACACTATAAATGTGTTTGTCAGGATTAACTCTTGGAGAATGAATAAAGAGGATAGACAAGCAAAAAGGGAATTCTGAACGATTATAATTAACTACGGCACGCACCTAGATAATTGGTATACTCCGAAACACGCGGCCCCTTTTCTATAGCTTACATGAATGGTGACATCTACTTTCAGACGTACATCGATGACTACTCCCGTTTGACGACGACTTTCCTAATGAAAGCAAAGTCGCAAACTCTAAAGAACATAGAACTCTACAAGTCATTCATGGATTCACGAGGATATAGAATACAGACTCTGAGAACGGATTAGGATAATGAGTATGCTCCTCGTGAAATTCAAGAATATCTCAGAGCAAACGGCATATCACATACCCCAACTGGTCGCGCAGCACACGAAAAAATGGAAATTGCCGAACGTATGAACCGAACGCTTGTCTAAATGACGCGTTCCATACTCATTGACAGTGGACTGGCAAAAATGTGGTGGGCCCACGCCATCCTGTATGCCACAACGGTGCGAAACAAACGCACAACTGGTAATTTTCAAAACAGGGAAGCACCATACAGTTGGTTTTTTCACGAGCAGGGCGATCTAAAAGTGTTCAAAGCTTTCAGTTGTACAGAATTGGTGTACATCCTGTTGGAAATAAAACCAAACTAGACGTCACCGCCGAACGAGGATTCTTAGTGGGCCTGGCTGAAGGCCAATTTAGTTACAAGATCTACTGTAACGCTACAAAAGGAATCATACACGCCTGTGGTGTCCTTCATAGAAGAACCGGAAGAGAAGCTTTTTCTTAATAATTTCCAAAAATATAATTCAAATTATCATATTTTTGTAAATACCGAACTCACGCACAAATCATCCCCGCTCCCATACAAAAAAATGAAAAGAGGAATCCTCCAAGAAGGAAAACAAAATTCTTGGAGCGCAGCTCAAGCAGGGACGAAGTCCTACCTCATCCCATCTCAACAGCAACGACAACCACATCCTTACAAGCCACTTCAAAACAAGTCATCCCACCTCATCATACAGTCACTCCACAACCTGGTCCAACACGGCCATTAGTTGATCAGATAAAAAAGCGGTGTGGATGCCCGCTCGGATCCAATAACAAGAAGAAAGACCACCCGATCACAGCTTCAATAGGTAACACAACAGGTAGTACTTCTACAGCACTAACCCGCGATGGAAACAAACCATCATCATCTAATACCACTAGTTCCACCAGAGTAGGTCCGACTGACACATCGTCGCAATTCAAAGGAAATGATTCCATACCTCCACGCGACGATTCCAAAGAAAACACATCACAAAAGGTGCTTTCTGACGATAACAACAAATCAGCACAAACCCGAAACACTGGTAATGATGCACCTATTGTAATCAACAGACAAATATTACCCAGCAGAAGGATAGATCTGCAGAATCAATCATCAATCAGGATGATAACATACCAGTGCAAAATAGGCAGCAATGTGTGCCCAATCTGATTAATGACATAGCAATACCTTCAACATTCAAGGAGACGATCAGCATGCCTGAACATGCTAACAATTGCAGAAACGCATGTAAGGAGGAGCTTAAATCAATGAAACGACTAAATGTCTACAAGTTGGTAAACACACCAGCTGGCCGAAAACGTATAGAAACACAATGTATTTACAGGTTAAAACAGGATGACAAAGGGAAAATAAAAATACAGAAAGCACACTGGGTCGTAAAAGGTTACATTCAATCATATGGCGTGGACTACGGCCTAACACACGCCCCAGTCTCCCTGTTATTAACGTTACGAGTACTGCTAACAATGGCAGTAAACTTTAATCTCAAGATCAATAAAATGGACGTAAGTACAGCGTTCCTAAACGCCATACTTGACGACGTGGTTTATATAAAACCACATCCAGGGTTTTAAATCTAGTTCCTGAGGGCAAATCTATAAATCTAATAAAATCACATTTTTGGATTGAAACAAGCGTCAAGGATATGGAACCAACTTTTAGATGATCTGCTAAAAGAGGAGGTTGTAATGATTCCAAGTAATGCGGACAAATGCCTCTACACCAGAGATACAAACACGACAGATTAGAACTTGCCATTCTAATATACGTGGACGACATTTTAATCATGGTGAGTACTTCAAATATAGTCACACATGCCAAAGAAATTTAAACAAAAAGTTTAAGATGACGGATATGGGAAATTTTAGGTTGTTCTTAGTCATGAACATGGCTGATAAAAAAGAAGTTAAGTTCGTAAATCAAACTTTATACACTGACAAAATTTTAAAACGTTTTAACTTAGAGGATTCCAAGACGAAACCGGTCCCTTTATTGAAAGTAACTAATTTAAAGAAGCTATTCTTACCAGAAGAGATGAACGTGAAAATAAGTTATCCATACAGAGAACTTGTCGGGTGTTTGCCTTATTTAAGTGTATGCACTAGACCCGACATCTCTCTTGCAATTTCAGAACTATCCCGTTTTGTTTCAAGTCCAAATGTTCACCATTGGAATTCACTAAGGGAATTGTGAGGTATTTAAAGGGAACGAAACACTACGGACTATTTTATTAGAGCAGTGACGCTTCAAACAACTTCCATGTGGACTTGGATGCTTCCTTGGCTGATGATATAAAAACCAGGAGGTCCACGATGTGGTGCAATCAGATGTGAACTCATCAGCTCTGAGATCAATTCCAAGTCGATTCCTTTTTGTCGCGTTTGGTCACGCTTCGTCACTCTTCGTCACGTTTTTCTGTCACGTTTATCGCGTTTTCTGCGTTTGGCCTGGTTCGGGTAATTGAACCATCGGCCACGTGTTTTCCGGACCGCCGTACACCCAGTACGGCACCTCACTGTATTTGATGTACTGTTCGCTCCTCCTTTTGTCATCAGGTGACGAGTGAAGCCTACTTAACGGGTTTTTCGCCCTGAACTCCCTTAATGATAATAAACACAAGCGTGTTCAAGACTTCAAGTACCCCCAAACTTTCGTTCGTCAAATAACGACGGAAGCTCTTTCGGCTCCGGTATTTGTCCAACCTCGGCCTCCGTTAGTCGATTCCACCGCTTTATAAGCATAATTATGGACCGATGCTTACAAGTGTACTTCAGACTTTATTGACCCCCTAATTTGGAGTTCGTCACTACGAATAAACCAACTTCGGTCATCGTTTAATGAACTGGGGTGTACTTCAATCACAAGCTTTATCTCATACTTCATCTACCCCCTAACTTGCATTCCTCGCGATTTACAAAGCTCCTTCGGCTCTGGTAGAACGCCCGCTGCGCCATCGTTAGCCCACTCCTCCCCTTTACAAGCTTGAATACGAACCGGCGACCGTTAGTCGCGTCAACTCTGGTAACCGCTCCAACCGCCTCCCTCCTCACGGAGTAGGTCTTGTACCATCGTGCTATCCGTTTCGGCACGCAACTTACGGCCATCCGACCAACGTCGTCTTTCAACTGTACCGTCTTCTTACACCCGCCGGGATGACAGCCACCTACTTACTCAGTATCATCCTATCTTCCCTTTTTTGGTGGAGTGCACTGCCCACACGAGCTACCGTGGAACGAGGACTCCGAACACTCTTAGTTCCGTTTTTCTTCCTTCCGCTCTGGAAGTGAATTTCACTTCACATGACTGGAATTATTGCATACATAGGATTACACTTGGTAGATTGGACCCTGAAGCGCCAATCAATCGTGTCGCATAGTACTGCTGATTCCGAATACATAGCAGCAGACTCATCGGTATGAATGATTATTTAGTTCAGACTACTACTGGAAGACATGAAGAACAAGCAGACTGAAGCCACTATTATTTACAAAGAGAATAATGCCTGTATAGTACTCGCACGCGGTGAAGGCCGCTTCTTAACGTCAAAACATATAAGCCTCGGATACCACTATCTACGATAGAAAGCGCTGAGAAATGAAATTACTTTGACCTATACGCCCACACAAGAACAGCCAGCCGATTTGCTAGCAAAGCCGCTTTCGACGCATCGTTTCACTGAGCTGATGAAACAAACAATCAAGAGTCCGAGTCCGATAGCGGAATTAAGGAATTAGCTCTGTGCATGTAATACACATTAACGTTCGTCATAATTAAAGAAATTAATATCTGGAATACATACTTGAATTTAGTATAGTAATATGAATTAACTTTCAAAATGTACATACATGTTTCATTTATAATATGATCGTCAAAACTTAATATCTGGAATACATACTTGAAGAATTTAGTATAGTAATATGATTTAACTTTCAAATTAAAATTCACGCTTTATTTATGATATTATAATAAGAGCCTTCTAATTGTATGCAAACTCATGTTTATCATTATGAAGAAGTTGATCTCTATGTTTAGTTAATTTTTGTATCGTTTGCGAACTCATGTTTAGAATTATGGAGAAGTTGATTTCTTTCTAGTTATTTTAGCGTTACTCGTCTGCGTGTTTCACAAGTGTATTGTTGTAACAATATTTTACGGCACTTGTGCCATTGTAATCCAATTGAAGATTCACTGCCGTCCGAGATGCGACGAGCAACGAGTGCCGAGAGGAGAAAAAGCGTATACATAAGAATCTTATGTAACATCTGATTTTCTCTCGTATGAGAAACATCATAGTTTAATAAATAAAAGGAACTAGCAAAGTTCAACAATGACGCCCGCTGTTTTTCGGGCATTTCAAAATGACCCGTATTTATTTCAGCGTTTCAAAACGACCCCCGGTATTTTTATTGTGTTTCAATTCGACCGCCGGTTTTTCTTTTATGTTTCATACATGTGTTCAAATTGAATAACCTGGTTTTGTCAATCGAGTAGAAGTACATTTTTGGAGAAACCGATAGTGCGTTTATGACGAAAATGCACATAAATACGTGCAAAACTGGAAAAATGCAATGAAATGGGTGCAAAATTTACAAAAATGTACTGAGAAATGTTTAATTTCTGAAAATTTTATGAAGGTCATTCGCACCATTGCCACCTTGATCTTTGATGATAATATTTACAGTATTACCTGTAAACATTGAAATTTGAGAGAACACAGAATCTGATGATGGTATCGAATGAGTGGCTTGTTCGAGAAAATTTTGCGGATTGTGAATGGAGGAATCTTCATCTCCAACTTCTCCAGACTTGTTACTTGACTCGACATCCACTTTTCATATATTCAAATAACGTTCTGTTGATGAGTCGTTCTCAAAAATGCCGCGCTATTTTCTCTTACCCAAACCGCCACAAAGATGTTGATAACTCTTCAAGGAACGTACATCGATATGTCCTGTACGTAATGCGATGGAATAGTTGGCATGACCATACTCGAAAAGCAAAGTATCCAGGGTGCCTCTAAGACCAGGTGTCGTTACCCGTGATTTGCCACCAGAACATGTGATATTCTCCCAGTGGCAACATGACTTCACAATACGCATGGACGAATTTTGACGGAGATTCTGCGGCTTGAAGTACTCCAAAATTTAATTAGCACCATGCTTGATTTCCAGCAAAAAGCGATCATTTTCTGCATCGATTGTCTTCTGAAGAGTCATGTAGTCCTCAATTCAATCATAAAAATTAATTAACCCATCACAATAACTCTCATCCCAAACAAAACCTCAACAGGTTTCTCCCCAATAGCCTTCCAACTACCCTTGTTTGTTTTGCAACCACCAATACTATATCTGACGGCCTCGGTTATCTTC
>JAULBU010050193.1:0-12985 GCA_032358235.1 Odonthalia washingtoniensis | reverse complement strand
CGACCTTAGGGTCTCCCGACCACTAAGCTACGAAGGCTGGTTGTTAGTTCTGCGCACTCTTCGTGTTTTGTGATTCACTATCAAATTACAGTTTACGGTGTTTTTTTCCTTCCTGCCAGCCGCTGGGTATATAACCAAGCGGCGGGCAGCTTTCCATGTAAAAAAATAAAACAAACAAGTACCAACTACGTTATACGGATGTACACTAGAAGTACAGCAATGAACATGTGAATCGTGACATGAAATGTAACGGCGTGGTGGTGGTATGGTGCAATTAATTGTAACACGTGTTAGACATTTTTGAGCTCAAACGTCGCGCCTACAGTACGCATACCAAATCGTGACTAATGTCACATCCTGTCACGAAAACGTGACATTGGTGTGAAGTTAGGTCACTCTCTACGTCTTTTCTCGCGTTCGAGTAATTGACCCCCCTGGCACGTGTTTTTCGATGTCAGCGTACAATATACACTGACTTGCTGTCCGACATTTACAGTATTGTTGCCTGGTACCCGTAAAGAACTGTAAAGCAGCCACACTTGTTGCCATTTTACTTTAGATTCTCGTGTTACTCACATGGCTACGTATACACTGTAACTCTATTACTTAGATGTCAATTTATCAACGTATAAACTAAGCAAATGCTCACCCACATACACTGTGACTTCTTACATAAGATGTCAGCCTGCCTCCTGTCAGACTCGACAAATGCTTCCTCCAACACCTCCTCGCTGTGACGTATCAAGTCCTAACCTCGGTCGGCGATCCGTACTTGCTGTATGGATGGTGACGATGGGGTAGATCGATAGAACGTAGTTGCGTTGGTAGCTATGCTCAGACCAGACTACCACGAGCGAGAAGAGTAACTGTTGCACAATAATCTGACGTCGTTTATTATTTGTGTAACTTCACTCAATTGTAGCAATGCGTTGAACTATTCAATCTATTTCTTCCGGGTACTCTCTGTCTTTCAACTCTACTTTTATCGCTTCGAACTCTGTTATTTATGTTGTGTTTTGTCTTTCACTTTGTGCAAACGTTTTCGTCGTCCCTTTGTTCATAAGTAACAATAACTCCTCCACCAGCTTCCTGACTCTTAACCTTCAGTCTGACCCATTCGGTGGCGGCCCTAGTAGAGTGTCTGTAGTGCCCATAGTGAATCTTGCCACTCGGTTCATTTCCTTTGTATCTTTGCCCGCAAGTGTCCACTTGTAACATTATTATAGTTCGTGTCGCATTAGCTATTTTCGCCGTACTGATACTGTAATGCTTTCTGCTCTGGCTCGAGCGTCCGATTACATCCATCACTTGTACAGTCAATCCCCGGTTTCTGCATACGCCGCTACCGTAATATCCTCGATACCGACATATGAAAGGGCGGAACGTAATAATGTCCTTTATTTCTGGGCAAGAATCGTCAATTTCTCATTTTCCGCATAACAGCATAAAATATTGAAGTCATGTTGTTTTAAATTAAAATTTAAAGGGTTATTTTCCTCGCTTGTGTAATACGTACTGGATTCAACGGATTAAAATTTGAATTTGAATTCAGATTGAAATCCGTTCCGCTTCATTTTATATTCAAATTTTTAAAAAAGTACAACTGGTACAGTATGAGACTAGGATTGTTCGGTCTTGGGCCTTGAAATTGTGTCAGTCCACCGTCCACACTCGTCTCCCACTGATGGTTGTTCGTCTTACCATCACGCAGAAGTAACTGCTTGTCAGTGAATACCGCAGGCGACAATCCGAAGGCAACACTTGCACTCAGAACCAATTGGCGTCATGGGCCCATATAACAATGAAGCTACCAGAACCTCCGTCTCAAGCTCTTATCTCTCGAATTCTCAAGAATCCCATCCGATTGCACGAACCGACTTTCAAATCTTTCCCAAAGTCGATGAAGGCTGACCAGTACCCTCAAATTGAGGAAGTGTTGATGATTTGGATTGTTGACCAAAACGATAATGGTCGGTTAGTGAATGGGCCTTTGCATGTACGGCGAAAAGCTTGTTGCAGAAGAAAATCAGAGTTTCTCAGAAAATCAGAAGATCCAAATGGCATTTTCGGATGGATGGTACACATAGTTTACGCAGCGACACAACCTTCGTCATAGATGTATACATGATGAAAGTTGTAGCGCAGGTCATGCAGCTGTCAACGAGGTATTTCCCGCACTACGTAACGAAATCAAGAAATATGACTCTGTTGATGTCTGGAATACAGACGAATTTGGATAAAATTTCCGTCAACTGCCGAAGTGGACGTTATCAAGCAGACCTGTCGCAGGCCGTAAAGTGGACAAATCACGAATAAAATGTTTGGAGTGCTGCAACAGAAGTGGAATGGAACGATTTCCATTAATCATCGTAGGAAAAGACAGATTCCTCGTGCGTTTAAGAAAAAGTCGGGACAGGGGCTTGGGTTGGATTACCACGCTAATATCAAAGCCTGGATGACACGCGTTCTATTTTTTACTTTGTTGCAACGATTTAACGATCATATCAAGCAGAATCTGGAAAAGAAAGTGCTCCTTCTGCTGAATAACTATACAGCCCATGGAAATGACGACGTTCTGCCCCTCTCATAAACAAAAAGTTTAATTCAGCCATGTGACGCTGGAATCATATCCTGTGTGAAAGCACTTTGCAAAAGAAAACTACTCGCACGTGTACTTGAAAACATTGACGCCAATGTTAAGGATCACAGTATAGAAATTCTGACAGCAATGGGCTGGATTCAGGATTGTTGGATAAATGTCAGGAAGGAAACAATTAGCTACCATTGAGAACACTGAATTAAAACCCAAGAGCAGCCAACGCAATACATACAGCAAAGAGAGGATATCATTGATGATTTGGGGCATCTAGGATCACGACATCATATTTCTATCGATGATCTACTCAACCCAGATAATTAGGATGATGTCATAGAGAGGGTATCTACAGAGTCGTTAGCTTAGACAATAATACAGTCGTTTTTTGGGAGGAAGCACCGCTAAAGGAGGAAGAAGATGTCGAGGAAATAGCTCTGGGGGAGAAGCTGAATGTTCTCGCAAAAGTCTGTCGTATGCTTGAGAGCACAGGTATGATGAATGCCACAGTAGAACTCCAAATTAGGCGTTCACAGCGTGTAATTCGCTCCGAGAGAACACGAGCCATTCGTCAGACTCGTGTCGCAGACTTTTTCGGCTGAATTTTAATAAATTTCATTCATCCCCGAATTTATAATATTCTCGATATTGTAATATTGGTCACGGGAACGGATTGTATGCTAAAACCAGGGATTGACTGTACGTCAATAATTCCAGCCCCTGTAATGCATCTCCCGTTGTTTCTAGAGTGTTTGTTAATTGTGGGACCTCTGTTAGAGACTATGGGTGTGCCTGATGGGTTGGTAGATAGAACATTTTTAGCACCACCTCTGGGAGATCAGCTTATTTTGTCCGTTTAGTTGCGTTCTGTCCCACCATTCTTACTCTAAATCATCTTTCATACAATACTCTGATTGGATTTATCTCCACGTTGTGTGGCGCAATTCGTTTCGGGACACATGTTTTTTTAGTGACTTTTGTCATATTTTTTCATTTGTTTAGGACCACATTTCTGGGTGGCTTTTCACAATCGCCACGTGTATTTCGGACATTGTTTCCCATTACACTGTACCAGTGGCTCCTGTTCCGCTACCTTGTACAGTACGCCCCCTGACATTCGGCAGCAGGTGGAGCCTACTTAAGAGGTTTTTGCATGTGCCTCTCTTCAATTATAATAAAGACAAGTGTTTTTCAAACTTCAACTACCCCCGAACTTACATTCGTCGGGACGATAAAGCTCTGTCGGCTCTGGCAGAACGTCCGTTGCTTCAGCATTAATCAATTCCACCGCTTTACAAGGGTGTACAAGAACCAGCGACCCGTAGCCGCGTTATCAAAGGTAACCTATCCAACCGCCTCCTTCCTCACGGAGTAGACATTGGACCATTGACCAACCGTTTCGGCGCCCATCCCTTACCAATCAGACGCACGTCGTCAAAAAACCACACAGGCGTCTTACAAACGCCGGGACGACAGCTACCTACTTACTCAGCACCACCCTACCTCCCCTTTTTGTTGAAGTGCACTGCTCACACGAGCTACCGTGGAGCGAGAACTCCGAACACCCTTAGTGACGTTTTACGTCCTTCCTTTCTTCAAGTGCATTGCACTACATCTGGTCTCCAGGCCTAGAAACACTCTAGGTGGCAATCTTTTAAAGATGGACAATACCAAGAAAATGGGCATCTCTAGGCCCGGATCGTGAAGAACACTGTCTGTGAACAGCAATTTATCCTCGAGATCGCGTAATACCTCACACCGTTTTAAATGTCGGTTCCGTGGATCCTATCGCACCGTTTGGTGACCAACCCACTCGTGAGGCAACCATTAAACACAGTTACAGCAAGTAATCCGCCGTCCTACAACAGAAAGTAGCAGACCTAAATAAACGTCTGGGAGAGGAGTTTAACAGCAAGCCAGAATTTGAGGAGGAATTCAAGCACCTCCGCAACTAACTTACGGTAATTAAGCAATCCCTTACCGAAAAGATACAATCTCCAACGGAGTCAGTGGCCGAAGCCGTAAAAATTGTACATTCAGATGTTAACGCCATCATGGAACGCGGTACATAAAGCCAACAATACTCGATTGTCGACGAAGAAAAAAATAAGAAATCTCCATCATGTGTCAGGAAGAAGCACCCCAACGTGTACTCTTACCGTCTGAACGGGTCGACATGGCACATCGTGATACATCACGTCCAATAAAAATAGAATATCGAGTAGCCCGATCGCATCGTTTTAAGCAATCGGTCGGATCCAGACATTTGCCCGATTATGACTCATCGTCGTCCTAAGATGATGATGAAACTATGGGCCTTGACCCCGATGTAATCTATATATCCTTACCGTTATTCGAACGTGAAAAGGCCCAAAGCACCGAGTATTGACCTCGTTTAAACCATCAAACCAGGCCTCCAACCGGTTAATGTCCTATCGATACTATCTTTTATCACACACACGCAGCGGACCCGACAGAGCATCGAATGGATCATTACGCAGACACCTCAATAGTCTGGAGCTGACGATGAAAGAACACCGATTTTCGGGCGACGATCCAATACTGGTTTTCGACTTCCTCTCGAAAATGGTGGAAGAATGTGACATACTCGGTCTGACCGAGGCCCAGGCTTAAGTGGTTCTCCCCAATTCCTCACTAGAAAGCCGCAAAACAATTCCGATCAAAAAGAAACGGAGCTCACTCCGGAGGTGTTACTTGCTGGCCAGAAGCCGTCTAATCGTTTCTGCGGACGTACGCCACACCAGAAGCCATACATGATGCTGTGAATACATTACGCGGAACGAGGCATTTAATTAATGAATCCGAACAGGACTTTGCGTCCAGGTTGAACGACGCAGAATATCGCTGTGGTAATGTCCATGACGAGTTGGAAAAGATGACGTTCTTCGTGGACGGACAGGTATCAACAACCGGGACTAATGTTGCACGCTTCCGGAAAAATGGACCCCGTCAGGAGTTAAATTTCTACCGCCTTGTTCAGTATGTCCAGGACCAAGGTGACGTATACAGAGCACAACGCGTTGGAACGAGAACTTCAACATTACTCGCTCGGGGATCGAAAAAATTACGCAAAGTACACTTCGCGGAAGAACTAGCTGATCAAAAATCGGCCGAGACCGAAGACAACATGGTAGTACCAGACGATTCGGTGCACACCAACGACTTACCATCCACGATAATGGAAGAAGAAACCAACTTGTACGCAAATACAATCAGCCTCACCAAAGTTAATGTATCCTAGTATGAGACCAGGATACATTAACTTTGGTGGACACTCTTCAATCCCCAACCGTGTGGGGTGGACCGCTGATAAACGAAGCGACCAGGCACAACACCATTGATTTGTCACCAATGTTATGAAATCAACCACATTTCTCCGAAATGACAACTACAATTCTCAGAAATGGAGCAGGTCATTACCTATTATGACAAGTTGTCAACAGCACAAAAGACTCGTGTGTCGGATACAGCATACCGCATGGAAAAACTTGCATTAACCGCACGTCAGCAGAACAACAAACCTCAGACAGGGGATGACGTTACAAAAAACAGTGAAAAGACCCAGGGAAACTAACTCGGGGAATTGACGAAGTATCTTCTTTTGTAGTGAAGAAAATCCTGAGTCGCCCAAAGACTCCTTCACAAAGTCCCTTTGTCCCTATTATCACTTCCGTCGCATCAAAAACGCCATTACCAACGAACTGTTTCGGTTGTTTCCAACGTCCATGGCGGAAAGTAACCCGTACAAGCTCGCTAGGCGAGGTATTCGTATTATCCAGACAGAACTATCGTGTCTATTCCAATCTTGGACTCACCTCTCGTTCAACAAAACTGTTTGCTGCAGTCCTGGATACCGGTGCCGGTTCCAGCTTCATCAGACGCTCCGACCTTCTGTATGGATAGGAGAGACTAATCAAGCCCCCCAAAGGGTCGACCAACGTAAGAGACGCTAACAACAGACCGCTTAATATGGCAGGGACGATAAAACTAACTACACAACTCGGTTTGCAGTCAGAGATGGTGCACTTCTATGTGGCCGATTGACTAGCAACGTCGGTCATCCTCGGTTGTGATTTTTGCGACAAACATGTCGAAAGAGTCCGCCCGCGTAAGCTGTTAGTTGGACTTGACTACGGTACAACAGTTCTGATTATTTGGAAACGGAACAAGAGACTCTTGAACGCTCCGCCGTTACCAGAGGAACAAGAATACATACCAGCCAAGGGGAGGACTTTGCCAAAGATATATGTAGCGGAACAGAAGGTAATAAAACCGGAGACGCAAACCTGGGTTTCAGTCACAACGACTCGCCAAGGATTAATCCTCGTTGAACCAAAATCACGCCTCTATGACAACCAATAGTGTCTAGCGGGTGCAGGAATAGCCGATGTAACCGACGAAAATACTTTTCGGATATTAGTTGCCAACTTTGGAGAACATCCAAAGATCCTGCTTCTAAATCATCATATTTCTAACGCAAGTCTGCACTGCACCTCTCTCGTGGAGTCGAATATTTCTCACGCCCAAATTCTTGGCCTAGTCCCCGAGTCTGAATCATCAAAGCGATCACCTTCGTTGTTTCAGAAGCGCTAGAAATTCGCCAAAGATCCGGCGTTAATTAACAAACATCTCGCGGACTTAAGAGAGTCGCACATGGACCAAGACGAAAAACCAACGAAGGCAGCTTACATACCACTCGGAGTACCCGAGAAACACCATGACAAGATCAGTTCTATGTTGACAATGCATGAACTCGTTAGGCTCGGAAAGATGGGGAGCATCAATATCACCGAACACGCCATCGACCTCATGTCCGGCACAAGGTCGTTCAAATCACTACCGTATCGGGTAGGAACAAAGACAAGAGAACTCGAACAATTCGAGGTTACCAAACAGCTCAAGGCCGGAGTGATCGAACCTGCTTATTCTGAATGGGCAGCACCTGCCCTTTTCGCGCCCAAGAAGGACGGTAAACTCCGATTTTTTATCGACTATCGGAAGCTTTATCAAGCTTCCATGAATGACAGCTACCCACTCCCCTGTATGGACGAATGTATTGACTTACTTGGAGACGCCAAGATTTCTACAACCTTGGATGTAAATTCTGGATATTGACAAGCACCAGTCAAACCAGCTGACAAACCAAAGACCGTGTTCGTATGCCACTCGGGTATGTATCAATACAACCTAATGCCATTCAGGCTCACAAACGCTCCCGCAACATTTCAACACGCGTTAGATCTCATCCTAACCAAGTACAAGTGGCAGACTTGTCTGATATACCTATACGACGTTATTATATACTCCTAGTCGGTGGAGGAACACATCAAGCATGTGGACTAAATCTTAACCTGCTTCGTAGGAGCCGGTGTCACCTTGAAAATCAAGAAGTGCCATTTCTTTACGAGTACCGTCGAGTACCTCGGTCACTTCATCAAACCAGGTGAACTGTAAATAGATCGAACAAACACGGAATCTCTCCGTAAAGCAAAGCCACCAACGTCAAAGATGGAATTACGATCCTTCCTCGGACTGTTCGACGTCTAAAGACGGTTCATACAAAGTTTCAAAAACACAGCGTCAAAACTTAACGAACTGTTGAAGAAGAATAACCCCGACTCATTCGAACTGAATAAATAACAACTCCAATCCTTCCACTCTTTGATAGAGGCCGTTTTCAATCGGCCTATACTGGCGTTACATCAACTAAACCTCCCGTATTCCGTCTACACGGACTCAAGCAACTACCAAGTAGGCTGTGCACTCCTCCAAACCCACCAAGATGGGGGACTAAAACCTGTCGGGTATTGGTCCCGTTCATTGAACAAAGCTGAGAAGGGATATTCAGCAACCGAACGAGAATGTCTCTCCATCGTGTGGGCTCTAAAATTTCTCCGTCCTGACCTTCTCTACGAGAAGTTCATCGTGTACACAGACCACGCAGCGCTTGGCTGGTTGCTAACAATTACTGATCCATCAGGCAGACGCATTCCATGGCGCTTACGACTTGCTGAATTTGATTTACACATACAGTACAAAACTGGAGAGACGAACACGCAAGCAGACACATTATCTCCCCTTCGAACATCTGCCGGAGAAATTTCGGACAACGCTGAAGACCTCCAGACATTCACCATTCAAGAGGATAATCACACCAACCAGGAGACCTCCTTCCTGTCTCTCAACAACGCCCATTTACACAATGGGTATACACGTGTAATGAAAAGGTTTTTGCTACACGTGTACCAGAAAGGAATTGCGAAATGACGGATGACAATCACCAACTGGATGACAACGATCTGGATGACTTCCCCGCCGACGCGATGTGCGCAACCTTACCGGGTCCAACAACATCGGACCCGTTATTCTAACAAATCTCCCTAGAGGAGCTGATCACCACGCAGCAATCGGACGCCTTCTGTCAAACAATGCGTCAAAAACTTGATTAGGGGGTGGCGCTAGCCTTCGGTTTCAACGATGACGGATTAATCATCCGGAAAGCTGAGAACGGACCTCAAATAGTCATCCCTCATGACTTAAAGGCAAGAGTATTGCACATACACCATTACGCCAGACTCGGGGGTCACCCAGGGAGCAGAAAACTATACCAGACAATACGCAGTCATTTGTACTGGCCTGCATGCGCAGTCGATTGCTATGCCACTGCACGGAGATGTCCAACTTTTGCCCGCAACCGCATTAAACGGCATAAGAACGCAACGGAACTTCAACTATTTCCGGCAGAAGCACCACTCGAGTCTGTCTCCATCGACTTCTTGGGTGAACTAATCAAAACCACACGCAGCAACCAGTATATACTAATAATATCAGACCGATTCACGAAGCTAACCAATACCGTACCCATGAAGGGGTTGTCAGCAACCGAAGTGACTAAGCACTTCGTGAACGAATGGGTCTTCAACTATGGGACCCCAAAGGAACTAATCTCCGATAACGGAGGATGCTCCACCGCCAAGTTCTTCTCAGACGTTTGTCAGATCCTGAACATACACAACGTCTTTAACACAACCTACCATGCTCAAACTAATGGACAAGTCGAAAGATACAACCGGACAATAAAGTCCACGATAGGCAGCTACTTGGGGATCACCCCAAGGATTGGGACCTCTATACGGGTGCGTTAACATACGTCTACAACTGCCAAACACACAGTTCAACAGCACTAGCACCGTTTGAACTGGTATTATCACGCCCACCGCCAGCATTGGTGTTGAAAGCAGAATCCTCAACATCACAAACGCCAAAGGAGGCCATGGACACCTGGAAGACATGGTTAGAAACGGCCCTTCGAAAAACGAAGGGGAAGCTTGACCAGGCACAGTCCCGTTACAAACGTAACTACGACGTCCGACTAAAGCGGCAGACAGAGAAAATCTTACCAGACGACTGGGTATACTGATGCGTCGAACGACGGGATGAACAGGAACACCGCCATAATCTAACTGCGGTAGCTGACAGCCCGTATAAGGTTTATTATGTAACAGTAAATACAGTTGTTATCGAAAGACCCTACAGGTCGGTTGAGAGAGTTTCACGATCACGTGTAGTCCTGGTACCCGAGCCACGCACTCTAGAGGAAATTCAACAAGAAATGTGTCCAATAACCGACGAAGAATTGACTCCGAAGTCATACCCGACTCCGCAGGAGGACAACAACCAGGAACTATCTCATTCAACAAACATGGCTCGGGACAATAACGAAAACCATAACGTCCTTAACTACGACCTTGATACCGAAGAGGGTAATGAAATAAGAGCCAAAAACATGGAAGAAGATAACAGAAACACGGGACAAACCGAGGATGAACAGACCCCGCAGGGGGAACAGACCCACACCATGAGATAGTGAACAACGACCAACAGTCGGCAGAAACAGAAGAATACGTAATCGAACGGATAGTGGACCACGGCATCAACACCGGCAAACAGCACCCAAACGCAAAAATAGGAGAAAAAACTTACCGAGTGCTGTGGTACGGCTACACACCGGCTGAGGATACCTGGGAAGCCATCAGGTACCTCCCGAGAAACAAGTTAGTGAGCTACTATAAAATGAAGAAGATTGAGTTGCCGGCCGATATCAACAACTCAATTGCCAGATAGAATCGGCTTAAATAATCCCCAAAACTGGTGACCAGAAGCTATAAACAAATAAAACGATGAAAAGTACAAAAAAATACAAAAAACAATTTAGAAAAAAACCGGCAAGGCACCTGGATTCTACTGTTGGTTGGACAGTAGTGCCATTATCTATGTTTCAATGTCATCCACATCGGTAATATCGACGATATTGTTTAGACATTCAAATAGAGATACACATGTAACGAAAATATATTTTGCTACACGTGTACACAAAAACAAAAGTGAAAACGTGAAAAAAGCTGGCAGGGAAGTGTTGTTTGGACAATAAGACCATCGTTGATGATACAATGGTATTTATCACTTTAATATATACATTATTGCACTACTGATGGAAAAGTGAAAAAAAAGGCAAAAAAGTGTTGTTTGGACAGTAAAAAAATAAAAAATAAAAACTTGGCAGGGAAGTTATGTTTGGACTGTAGCTCTATCGGGATGATACAGTGGTCTTCACACCTTCAATATACAAGTTATTGCACTACTGATTAAAATTTAAATAAAATAAAAATAAAAATAAACGAAAGAAGAGAAATTAACAAAAGTGAAAAAGTGAAAAAACCTGGCAGGGAAGTGATGTTTGGACAGTAGCTCTATCTGGATGATACAATGGTATTCAAATCTTAAATATACACATTCTTGCACTACTACAAAAAAATGTGAAAAATCGAAAAAATGAAAAAATACCGGTATAAAATTGGACCTGGATTTCACTGTCGATTGGACAGTAACGCCATCGTGGGTTTTACAATGTCATTCATATTGGTATATAGACGTTATTGTTTAGGCGCTCACATTGGAATACACGTGTAACAAAAATATATTTTGCTCCACGTGTATAAGATTGCGAACGGCATATAACTCGCCGCATGGCGCCAAAATGACAACAACGGTGACAACATCGGACGAACAAACCATCCTCAACGGACGCAGACTCCAACCCAACATAACACATCCCACCCAAAATGGGGGAGTGCCGACTCGCGACTTTTCGGCGCTTTCAAGATTCAACCTAACAGATGCAATTTTCTGGAACAGTCAACACTACACTAGTGGTCGCCTCCTCAACAGTACGAACTGAATCACCTAATCCTGATTCAGCACAACAAAACTTACTGCTACTTCATAAGCGTCAGAACAATACACCTTCCGAACAAGTGGCAGCATAATACGCAAAACGGATAATTTTATCTGGTTATGAATCAACAAAACACTGAACACCAAACTCTAAAAGAGGTAGCCATATAGCTGACACTAATTAAAAACGTGATGAAAACAAACAAACAAGATCAAATCTAAGAAAGACGACCGCGGAGATAACTTCGTAACTCAACCCAACTCCCTGTGAGGTAACGATCGTCAACTGCGGCCTCACAGGGGAACTGCCTGAACACTCCAGTATCATAGTCGGTACCAACATTCTCGGACGCTGGAGGCAGATTAGAAACAACTGCAGAAACAGGACCACGGGCCCCCGATGGCTCCCCATACAAGTAAAGGGAACTCTCAGAATTCTCCTTCTCGGCATCGTCATTATCCCAACAACCAGCACCGCTCGACTGGATACGTTCATCACCATCATCACGGTTATTACCGGCAGAAGTACCAACCCAACCATCTGGGACAGTGTCAGAGTCGAAACCCAACGGGTGACCCTCAGGAATCGGCGCACGCTGTCTAGCAGAAAATCGCTTCACTTCCGCTTCACCAATAGCATGACGAGCGAAGGGATCTTAATACAACCAGTCAGCCCCGGGACCAACACGCCCGGGTGAATTATCTCCTTTCTTCTCCCCACGTGCAAGCCACATGGGCGACAGTTGGTTGAATCCGTGCGCTCGATCACACGTAAGAAACCAAGGTACCCGTCCACATTTTCTTGATTGCCAAGAATTGGTACGAGTTCAAGGTCCAGACTGAATTCAATCGTGTGGGGAGAAACGGCCCAAAGCCGTAAATTACCATACACTTCCTGAATAAGGAATGCCGCAGTCTTAGCCACCATTGTGGTGTAAGCAACAACCCACCACCTGCTATCGGGGTCTTTGTGCATCTCTGACCAAATATAGGAAAATCACGGAGTAACTTCAACAATGTACCCTCTGGGGACCTCAACGCGACCCCAGCCCTTGGTTAGCTTTACCCAACCATTGTTACGCGTGTTGGGGCGGAGGTGATGATGCGTAACGCATTGGTAGGGAATCGCCAAACCGT